>PVIY010005548.1:0-93765 GCA_004026745.1 Myrmecophaga tridactyla
CTCATGACCTAATCCTGTGAAATGTCCTCATTGCAACAGACAGGCCAGCGCTTGCCCAATCAGATAAACAGGTACCACAACTTGGCCAAGTTGACACGTGTCCCTAACCATGACAGGTGGCATATTATCACAAATCTGCTGGCTCACATGTTTGCATGGGGCAGTGGGGCTTGTATTCCTGAAATTCCCTCTGGATTCTCCTTTAGTTTCTCTCACTGCTGGGCCCAGTGCCCATATAGTTGTATGATGAATTTACCAGCTTCTCCTACAGGCCATCTGCACAATCAAACTTGGCAGTGTGTGGGCAATGAGAAATCAAAAATGAGGTTGTAGCTTATCCTTGTGGGTTCCAGTTTGTCCTTCCTCTTTCTCAATTTATGTCCATCTTCCCTTTGACCAGCTGACCCTGCTGACTTCAGACCCAGCACCACACACAAGAACCACAGACATACACTGGCTACTTAATCAGCTACCCAAACCCTTAATCACATAAGGTCTAACCTCTTTAACAAAGCCATTAAACCATTGATATTTACAAAGCCTTTAAACCATTTATATTTATTTCTCTGATCAAACCCTAACCACCACATCCACCTCAAGAGGAAAGACTACTACGTTTTCTTTTTTCTGTAAAGAGGAGAAAAGTTAGATTGATTTTACTGAGCAAAGAAGTGGAAAGAGAGCAGGGCAAACTGGAGGAAAGGAAACCATATGCGAAAAAAGAGTTATTCTGGATTTTAAGTCAATATCCTGAGGCAGAAAAATGGGCAGGAGAATATAGGACATTTAATAATTGCTGCTGTGGCCTTGATATTTAGATTCTCTTCACAGTTTATGAGACATATAAGTAATAACTGGAATTAGTTTTTAATTACTTTGGCTGCTAAACTGCGCTTTCTGGAGGCAATTCCATACTGAGACACATGTGCCTAGGTTTTAATAGGGTTATCTAAAATATCAAATTATTGTGCTGTAGATTTTTCTACAGAAATGTGAAGTACACAAATAATAATAAAAACAGAAATGACTGCATTATTTTTAGTAACTCTACCATTGAATGTGATCCTTACAGCTATTTGGGGCTCCCAGAATGAAAAACTTACAATTACCTGCTTAATTTTAGGTTAGAGAGGGGAAAAAAAAAGTGAAGACTGAAATCCAGTTGTTAATCATCCATTGAGAACATCCTTCGGGTCAAGAATGTTCAATCAAATCTGCTGTAAAACACTTCAGATTTTTCACAAAATGTCTTTGATGCTTCATGCTTTCTCTAAAATGAATGATAAAATTAATGACATAAATTGCTCATTTCTTTTCTTTTGTTAAATGGCATAAATTTGTCCCATTCTAAAGGTTCAATGGCAGAATAAAGTGAAAACACAACTATTATTCTGAATAAGGGATTACCAAATGAGGCAAGACCAGCTGGCTCTGGGAGAACTAATTTGTCATTATTTTCAAATCAGCTGCCACAGTGATTAGGTAGGTGGCAGTGATCAGCTGGGAGCGTTCAGGATTAAAAAGCAAAAACGAAAAAGAGCTCCTAGGAATAGAAAAATCACTAATCATCACTTCATTATCTACTGAAAATTATGAATTAGAAGGCAGTTTGGTTTGTGATATTCTTAAAAACCTTATGCTGAAGAAATGAGGTAACAAATTAATTGAGGGAAATGGCCCTTGGGACTAAAGTAATATTAGACAATTATTTTTATCTTCATATTCAAATTTTAAAGTTGACTTCCTATTTAAAAAGAGAGTCCCATTGCACATTGCAGGTAGTAAGTAAATCAAGAAATTTAAAGGGAACAAATTTATCAAATAAAAATTTCCTACCAGTATCTGTGTACCCAAATAATCTTTGGGGGAGATCTCCAAGTGTAAACTTGACTCACAATCCCATACGGACAACAAATAAAGTATTTTCCATATAGAACACCATTTGTTATACTTCACTAAAACTTACAATATTGACAGTTTCTTCATTAACATTGAGAGAAATGAAATCACACTAAAAAAACAAAAACTTACAAAATGTTTTCTATCTGTGGATTATACTTCTCGTACAGATGAAAAGCTAAACAATAGTTCACTGCTTATTGCTAAGTGCAAGAACTACGTGCCATTTTGGGAAAAGGCTGACTACCTTTTATGAGGAAACTGTGAGACACGGTAAGTTAGCCACACAGGAAGGAGAAACCCACGTTTCTGTACTGACTTCTCCTCTTGCTGACTGCACGTCTCTTAAGGAAGTCATTTACCTCTAATCCCCAGCCTTTGAGCACATAAAACAGAAGTGAGGATATGTGAACTCCTAACTCAGGGTGTGATCATGAAGGCCAGATGTGCACATGAATTAGTGACAGAATAAACATTATTCAATTTCAAGTCCCCCTAGCATTTACCATCCCTCCAATGTTTAATGGTGTTACTACAAGTAAAGAAATTGGACTATTCTGAAGTTGCTTTCCTTTCCAGACTTGCATCCTTTTCATTTTTGACATGACTGAGACCATACACCACATAACACAGCTTTATTAGGGTTAAAACTGTGATACTGCTCTGTAAATTAGCTAGGAAGTTTATTGTGTAGCTAGAACTTTTTTTTTATTAATTTATTAATTTTTTTAAACAACAAACACATTCTTATGATCATTCCATTATACATATATAATCAATAATTCACAATATTACCACAGTTGCATATTCATCATTATGATCATTTCTTAGAACGTGTGCATCAATTCAGAAAAAGAAATAAAAAGATAACAGAAAAAAATTCATACATATCATACCCCTTACCCCTTCCTTTCATTGATCACTAGCATTTCAATCTATATTTATTTTAACATTTGTTCCCCGTTATTTATTTTTATTCCGTATGTTTTACTCGTCTGTTGATAACACAGATAAAAGGAGCAGCAGACACAATGTTTTCACAATCACACAGTCACATTGTTGAAAGCTATATCATTATACAATCATCTTCAAGAAACATGGTTACTGGAACACAACTCTACATTTGCAGGCACTTCCCTCCAGCCTCTTCATTACATCTTTACCAACAAGGTGATATCTATTTAATGCATAAGAATAACCTCCAGGATATCCTCTCCACTCTGTTTGGAATCTCTCAGCCATTGACACTTTATTTTGTCTCATTTCACTCTTCCTCCTTTTGGGTGAGAAAGTTTTCTCAATCCCCTGATGCTGTCTCAGCTCATTTTAGGGTTTCTGTCCTATGTTGCCAGGAAGGTCCACACCCCTGGGAGTCATGTCCCACATAGACAGCAGGAGGCAGTGAGTTTGCTTGTTGTGTTGGGCTGGAGAGAGAGGCCACATCTGAGCAACAAAAGAAGTTTTCTTGGGGGTGACTCAGGCCTAATTTTAAGTAGGCTTGACCTATCCTTTGTGGGGTGTTAAGTTTCATATGAACAAACCCCAAGATTGGGGGCTCAGCCTTTTGCTTTGGTTGTCCCCACTGCTTATGAGAATATCAAGAATCCCACTTGGGAAGTTGAAGTTTCCCCCTATCTTACCATTTCCCAAAGGGGACTTTGCAAATATTTTTTTATTCACTGTTCAAATCACTCTCGGCTTTATAGGGGCATCACTCTGGACAAATCAACAAAATCTCATGCCCTACTCAAGGTTCCATGTACTTATGGTGTTCAGTTAAGCTGTCTACATTTTATATTAGGAAATGCACTAGTCAAAATATAAATTCTGAACCAAATACACATTTTTTTTTGCTTTAGTCTCACACATAAGTTAAAATTTTTAAATATTAATTACCATGTATTTTCAACACCCTGCAATAATGACATTCCTTTGTTCTCCTCATGCAAAACATTTTTTTAATTTGCACATTCAGTCACTATCATTATACACTCTAGGCATTCCTAGATTATATCACCTCTTTATTGTCTATCTTTCTTTCTGATTTCATTTGTGCCCCCAGCCCTCCTCCCTCTATTATTCTCACATTCAGCTTCATTCAGTGTTTTAACATAATTGTATCACAGTTAGGTAGTATTGTGCTATTCATTTCTGAATTTTTACAATCAGTCCTGTTGCACAGTCTGTATCCCTTCATTGTGTAGCTAGAACTTTTGATTTATCCAGATCCTGAGAGAGAAAATGCTGCATGAATCAGCTTAGTTTAACGTATTGAAGGACGTATCTCCCAAATAGAAAACACAATGAGAGCATTTCCCAGGCTGCCCGGAGGTGTTTGGCTTGCCCAGGGTAGACAGAAGGCCAGCTCTAGGCCTCCACAGGGAGTCAGAGAAAGAAAAGAAAGGAGAGAGAAGGAGGGATTTTCACAGCAATGGATCCTGAATGGAGCTATAATAGAAATCTCAGATCAAGAAGCACTGGTAAAAAGGCTCCCCAGATGAACTGACTTCCTGTGCCTTCCAAAGTTTTAGTTGCTTTAGTCTTTTTTCTTTAAATCAGTTTTCTTCTATATCTGCTTTCCCCTCTCAATCCAGAAAAGTCCTGGGGCTTAAATGAAAAACAGTTATATCAGCCAGTCCTAGAGAGTACCTGCCAAAGTCTTAATCCTAGCACTTATAAATCAGCCAGCCAGCATCTGGCACAGCCCACACTCACCGGGATCAGGTTGTAGAAAGTTACAGAAATGTAGAAACAAGAAAGAAAAGGTGAGGAAGATTTGGCACCTTCCTTGGAATTGCTTATGAAATCTAAAGGAGAAATATGTGGTTTGGCTCAGAGGAAATTTTTATAAGCAGTGCCACAAAAGACAAAACTTAAACAATCAGAGTAGAACACTAAGAACTGAAAACAAACCAACTCATAGGGTAGAAATTTCCAACTCAGGAGTTTGTACTGGATTTAAGAGGCATTTGGGAACCACTGTAAAGTTGAGGTAAGGGAAGTGGTATCTAATGATTATGACTAGAAACAAAACTGATTATCTGTGGGCTTGAGGGATTGGTTATACATAATGCCAGGCATCCACTTAGCCTAGTAACAGGGCTCGTTTAAACTGAGAATGATACTCCTCATTGCTACCCCACAGCGATTTAGAGCAGGTCAGAAAATCTTAACTAGAGTCTCAGCAATGCCTCTGACAAGCAGTGTGAAATTCGGTAACCAATGACACTTTATATGCTTAACATTTTTTCATCTTTAAAATAAGATATTTACACCTAGCCTTTTTACCTCACCTAGTCACTTCTGCGATAGGATTCTAAGATGAAAATCTGTGTAAGCTGTGCAGTCAAATAAAATTTAAATCAGCATTATTATTATCGCTATTATGAGGATAATGTGGGATAGAAGCAGTGAAAATGTGTTACTATTTTATACTCAAGGAGTGAGCCTGACTTGATATATGGTATAGAAGTATACATGTCTATAACATGGATTTTATTTTTTTTTATTTTTTTATTTTACTTTTTTAAATACAAAAAAAACGCCAAACACAAACATTCCCATTTTGATCATTCCATTGTACATATATAATCAGTAATTCACAATATCATCACATAGTTCTATAGCATGGATTTTAAAGTGTGACAATATCAGTTCACTGGTAGTTCTGATGAATGAGTTTTGGTTTGATTATAATTTATAATTTGCTTTATAATTCATATTACTATATGGCCACATGCCAACATCATTAGTAACTGAGACTGCCTTAATTTCTGTATTTTTCTTAAAGGTTTTAAGCAGGGCTAACCTTGGCATATACAAGGTGTACTTTTGTGTGGAAAACTTTAGGGAAAGAATTTTTGGCACAGGCCATGATGGCTGGACTCAACCCTCACTTAATTCTTCCTGTTCTTTGTGTCTCATGATCAAAAGATGTGAATTTGGTGCTGGTTCCACTATATACTGGTTTAAAATTCTACAAACATCAATCTATGACCATCAATTTTTACATGTGCATATATGGGACAGTAAAAGTACTATATCTCACAGGCTTGTTATTAAAATCAATAAAATAATGTAAAAGCAACTGAAGGTAATTGTCAAATGCTGGCATTATATAAGAAGTGATTTAGAAACAAAATGTCTTAACTTCAAAAGATTTTAAAGGGGACTTCATTAAAAGCTTTAGTAATAAGGAAAATGGACACCATTTTACACATTCACTTTAATGTCAAAATTCTACCTGCCTCCTAGTGTCTTAAAAAATACACTTTCAGGACAAGGTATTTACACAGTGGGAGGTTAATTTAAGAGATTCATCATTTTGAAGGATTTTATAGTGATCAGAATTTTTTAAGGTTGGGATTTTTTTTAAACATCAGACCTATAATGAAATTTAAAACTAGAAGATAAGGTGGTTAGAGAATTTATTTTAGTCTTCAACAGTCTGGAGGTAGTTTTTCTTTTGTTTGTTTGTTTTGCATGGGCAGGCACTGGAAAATGAACCCTGGACATAGTTTCAACAGTCTGGAAGTAGGAAGCCTTATAAAATTAATAAATCCCTTAAATTTGCATTTAAACTAGAGTGATTTCCCTCCCCACCATCAAGGGGAGCTCTCGATCTCTTCCAGCATCTCCAGAAATATTACTGGAAGTGAACAATCAGGATCAAGGCTTTACCTGGGCAGCCTTGGATTCCCATCCCTGCCTTTTCTGAGTTAATTCAATTTTAAGATTCATCTTGTTTTTCCAAGAGGATATTTTTTTCCTGCACTACCTCATTATGGATAGCACTCAATTTCCATTATGCCTAAAATATCACAACTATAAAACCTGAAGATGCAGAGAAGCAGATAAGATTCCCATTAATATAAACAACTTAAAACCAAATATTAAGTATTCCTGTTGTTGAAGTACCCCACCTTGGGAATGACCCATTTGGCTATCTTAATTCCCAGACCATGTATTTTCTCCTTGTTCATCTCTTTCCCCAATTCTTCTCTTTCTTCTCAGACTCTAACCTAGCACCTAAATGCCTATTTTCTTATGCATTGCAGATCACATAGATTTTCACTGTTCTAGACTAAGAAGTCTTTACTTTCCTCCTCTGAACCTACCAACAAACATTTACCTAACAGTTAGCACTCACTCAAAGAGGATCTATTACGAGCTATTAAAACATTCTTTCCCATCCTGCAGGTTAGTTTCAAAGAGGAAGAAACTTTATGAATTTACTAAGAACAAAAAACAAGCAAGCATTTAGCCAGGCACTGGGGAGAAACAAAAACTGAAGCAGGTATAACTAGTAAATAAGTGGGCAGGAAGAATCATCACAATTATAGACATAATGAATTTATAATTCAGATTTTGCAGAAAGGCTTTAAGAAATACATAGACTCCCTTTTGTAATGACCTAATGCTTGAAATAGAGTTGTAAACATGTAAGAAGCCGATTCCCCACCAGGCAAGTATGATCTCAAATCACTGATGCCAACGGTGACACTGGTGTCCATCTTGTTTCCTGTAAGTCCTGAATGTTCTTGTGCATCCATAAGCTGCCTTCTGATAACTCCTCCTACTGTGGCTGGCCAAAGTACTGAAAGGCTGCTTCAGTGCTGGGAGGTCTCTACTAGCTTGAAGGTCTTCGCAGGTTCTTGTCCAGCTTGCTGGGGTTCTATCATCCTATTTAGTCCACACAAACAAACACCCTCTCCCTTTAGGTCCAGCCCTGTCTTCTGGTCCAGTAAACCCCAAGCTGTCCCTGCCCATATCTAAATAGACCACGATAACCACAATCTGCTCTGTCCCAATTTCTGGAGTTGTCACTTATTATTCGGACCCAGCTGAAATATGAGCCATCTTTATGCATCCCAGTCGGTGCTCACAGGAGATGGAGCACTCTTTACCCACTCTGTCTATCTTGTACACGAAACTCACTGATCCTGCAGTATGTCTCTAGCGATCATTTAAAAACAGTTCAACCCTTTTATCACTTTATGCTACTGGTAATGTAATACATAATTTTACAGTGCAGTGCTTCTTAATAATGCTCCATTTAGAAGATAATATGAATAAACTACTAATTCAAGCACAGAATTGTTAATAGACCATAAAAAACTATTTGTTCGTATGAAACATCATTCATTGCTTCAAATGGTACCCTTTATCTAAGCACTGTGTTATGTCTCTGTGCAGTAATAATTCCATTTTTGAACTTTAAAGTAAGTCTTTAAATGACTTAAGCATCTGCTGAGCTGAGGCGGCATAACCTTCCCTGAAGTTTGGTGTCAGGGCATATTAACTGGGCTCTCTGAACATTTTCTGGCATCTCATCACACATTTCACCAGATTAAGTCTAATGTAGGACAATTTACAACTAGAATAGTAGAAAGGTTGAAAATATAATAAGTTAGTGATAAAACTTTTTCAGTAGCTGAGTTTTCTCTAAAATAAAATAGTAGAAACTCAGAATCAGAAATGGAAATAAGTAGAAGGAACTCGGAAATAAGAAGAAAGATTGTATGAAGGAAAGAACTATTTTTGGTTTCCTAGGATTTGTAAGGCCCCAAGTCCATGGACAAGGCAGAGTGATAGGAGAAGATGGAGGATAACATCCTCCCTCTGTTCAGGACAGGATGGAACATGGGGTAGGTTTCGTTGATAGAGATTTGCAGAAGTTTAGTTGTATGCTTTGCAATAAGCATTTGAAGTAATGCAATAAGGTGACCCAGGCAGTGAGCTGAGCACAGAAATAATATCATTTAAGATGGAAAGGCACAGAGGAGGAGGTAAAGAATCTAAAGTCCAGGAGAACTGGCTCCAAATCCTAACTCAATGTTTCACTGGTTTACCAGTTGTGTGACCATAGGTAAATTATTTAACCTTCCTTAGAGTCATTGGCTTTATCTACAAAAATTAATGCAATAATTATCATAAAGAACCACAGTAATCTGAGGACATATCTTATTGGATAGCCCTCTAAATGTTACTCACAGTGTCCTGATACAGTCCTTGGAAGACCAAATGAGTGATGAGTTTCAGAGATATTTGCCCGTAAATAGTAAGGTGAGGCTTCTGGACCAAAAGGCATAGAAGGGAAACGGAGGGGATTAGAAAGAGGAGATTTTTTAAAAACTGGTCTTCAAAATAGAACTAAACGGGAGGACTACAGAACACCTAAGAGACTGCAAACTTGCAGCAGAATTCAGTGGGATGAGCTAAATCAAATCAAGTGGGGTGAGTAATTTGGAGTTTAAGCTTTCAGCATGGACATGAGCAGCTACTGAGCTCTGCAATAAGGATTGTGAGAACAGCACTACACAGGAGCCAAGGAAGTGGTACTGCTGCCTTGTCCCAGATCAACCTAATAGAGACAGTGATTGAATTCTAAGAGCTTTCTCTTCTCTGCCTAGAAGTCTTCCAGAACATCCTGTCTCAAGGTTAGACTGGTACTCAAACTAAAGGCTGTCTTGCCAGTAAAAGGAGAAATTACTCATTCTTGAATTGTCTTCTGGATTTATGAGCAAACTCATTGAATATTTCTCCAACAACCCTTAAAAAAAATGGCCTTTAACTGAGATCGTATAATCTAGGAATGCCTAGAGTGTATAATGATAGTGACTACATGTACAAAAAAATTTAAAGATGTTTTTACATGAGGAAGAACAAAGGAATGTCATTACTGCAGGGTATTGAAAATAGATGGTTATTAATATTTTAAAACTTTAACTTATATGTGAGACTAAAGCAAAAAATGTTTATTTGGTACAAAATTTATATTATGACTAGTGTATTTCCTAATATAACTTATGTAGACAGCTTAATTGAATACCATATGTACATGGAACCTTGTTGTCCAATTTTGTAGGTTTGTCCAGAGTGATGCCCAATAAATCCCAGAATGATTTGAACAATGAATAAAAAAGTATTTTCAAAGTACCCTTGGGGTAATGGTGAGAAAGGGGGAAAATTCAACTTCCCCAAGTGGAGAATTCTTGATATTCTCACAAGCAGTGGGGACAACCAAAGCAATAGGCTGAGCTCTCAATCTTACAGTTTGTTCATATGAAACTAAACCCCACAAAGGTTAGGCTAAGCTTACTTAAAATTAGGCCCAAGAGTCACCCCCAGGGAACCTCTTTTGTTGCTCAGATGTGGCCTTTCTCTCAGCCAACACGACAAACTCTCACTGCCCTGCCCCTCTCTACGTGGGACATGACTCCCAGCAGTGTGGACCTTTCTAGCAACAAGGGACAGAAATCCTAGAATGAGCTGAGACTCAGTATTAAAGGATTGAGAAAACCTTCTTGACCAAAAGGGGGAAGGGCAAAATGAGAGAAAATAAAGTATCAATGGCTGAGAGATTCCAAACAGAATCGAGAGGTTATTCTGGAGGTTATTCTTACACATTATACAGATATCATCTTTTTAGTTAAAGTGTAATGGAGAGGATGGAGAGAACTACCTGAAAATGTAGAGCTGTGTTCCAGTAGCCACGTTTCTTAAAGATGATTGTATAATGATATGCTTTTGCAATGTGACTATGTGACTGTGAAAACTTTGTGTATGATGCTTTTATCTACCTTATCAACAGATGAGTAAAACATATGGATTAAAAATAAATAAATAGGGGGAACAAACGTTAAAATAAATTTAGTAGATTGAAATGCTAGTGATCAATGAAAGGAATAGGTAAGGGAGATGGTATGTATGAATTTTTTTTCTGTTTTCTTTTTATTTCTTTTTCTGAATTGACACAAATGTTCTAAGAAATTATTATGATGATTGTATTAGTTAGGGTTCTCTAGAGAAAGGGAATCAACAGGGAACACTCAGAAATATAAAACTTATAAAAGTGTCTCACATGACCGCGGGAACACAGAGTCCAAAATCCACAGGGCAGGCTGTGAAACCAATGATTCCGATGGAGGGTCTGGATGAACTCCACAGGAGAGGCTCACCAGCTGAAGCAGGAAGAGAGCCTGTCTCTTCTGAATCCTCCTTAAAAGGCTTCCAGTGATTAGATTAAGCATCACTCATTGCAGAAGACACTCCCCTTTGGCTGATTACAAATGGAATCAGCTGTGAATGCAGCTGACATGATCATGATTTAATTCCATGAAATGTCCTCATTGCAACAGACAGGCCAGCACTTGCCCAACCAGACAAACAGGTACCACCACTTGGTCAAGTTGACACATGAACCGGACCATGACAGATGATAAATATACAACTATGTGATGATATTGTGAGTTATTGATTATATATCAAGAACGGAATGATCACATAGTAAGAATGCCTGTATCAAAGTATCAAACTACAGAGCAGTTCTGAAAATATTTCTTTAGTTCAATGGGGAAACCTGAGCTAAGGTCACCTTACTGAGGAGACCTGCATGAAGCAGAAATGGGCTGCATTAGTACAGCAATATAGTCAGTCATCTGCTAGAGCAATTTGGGGGCAATACAGCCTTAGTGGCCTGAACACAGTGATGGATCAAGACTGATGGTAGTTGGAGCCTTCACCAATCAACTATGCTAGGCATAACAAAAGATCAGGGAAATGTATTTTCATGGTTCCCACAGCATTAGGAAAGTTTTGAACAAGTAGCAAGATATTTCATGGTCACAAATAGGAAGCCTAGAGTTCACAAATAAATTCTAATTCTTCCCAAATTAATCTAGAATCAATGGAATTTCAATGAAAATGCTGTGCATTCTTTTTAAAATCATTATTTGCTTTGTTTTGTTTTGAACAGAACCTGGTAGGCTGACTCTAAAAATCATATGAAAGAAGAATAAGAAAAAAATACACGTGACACCCACAAAGAAGGAAGTAATGGATGGGGAGATTTGTATCAAAATATCATAACACTACAGTAATTAAGAGAGGATGGTATTGGTTCTAGAATAGAAAAATAGAACCTTAGAATTTAGAACCTAGAGCTAGATCAACACACATATACAATAACTTGATTCATGATAGAAATTAGGAAAAGATGTTCTCAATTATTATACCGAGAAACTAGTCATACATATATATGGGAAAAAATGAAATAGATTCCTGGCTTATATTATACACAAAAATCAATTCCTGGTTGGGATCATTAGGTTCTGATGTCAACTTGGCCAGGTGATGATCTCAGCTGTCCGGTCAGGCAAGCACTGGCCTGACTGTTGCTGCAAGGATATTTCATAGCTTGTTGATAAATCAGAAGGCTTCTTTATTAAATCATCAATTAATTGCAGCAGTGGCTTATTACATCTGCAATCAATTAAGCCCTATCTCCTGCAAATGAGATCATCCAAACAGTTAGACGGTGTGTGTGTGTGTGTGTGTGTGTGTGTGTGTGTGTGTGTACACATTTTTTTTTTTTTAAGGAAGGAAAGAGACTTTTTTGCTGCTTCTTCAGCCAGCAAGCCTCTCCTGTGGAGTTTATCGAGACTCTTCACTGGAGATACCAGCTTCACAGACTGCCCTATGGATTTTGGACTCTTCCATTCCCACAGTTGTAGGAGACACCTTTATAAATCTCGAATTACAGATCTCTCCTGTTGGTTCTGTTTCTCTAGAGAACCCTGGCTATTACACTGGTCAATTAAAGAGGTATAAATGTTTAAAGCAAACCTATAAAAATAGGAGGAAAAATAAACATACATATACAGGAGGATAAAATTATAACTTCCATGTAGGGAAATATTTCTTGAACAGGACAAAACTTAAATAAACTATAATGAAAAAGAATGATGAATTTTAATACATTTTTAAAATTATTACATGAATTCAAATATATCAAACAGGAGAAGAAACAAGTAAAAAATCTTTTGATCAGCTATTTACAATGTTTATAATCAGAAAATAATTAATTTACATAAAATTACAAAGTAACTAAAAACCAATATAGAAAAACTCAATAGAAAGCAGAGAAAATATATAATAGGCAACTGACAGAAGAGCAAATCATCTAATAACTAAGAAAAAAACAAACTTACAGTAAAATATTTTTAACTTTTGAGCAAATTTAAAATGTCAACAGTTGCAAATACTAACAAGGATGTTCAAGAAAAGAAAATTCTCTAAGTTTTTAGTGGGAATTTTAGTTATAACAACCTATCTGGAGTGCAAATTTTCATTATTTAGTATACATAAAATGCCATTCTCTATAACCTTCTATTATACTTTTAGCCATATATCTTAAGAAATAATATTACGAAAATGTTCATGGGAGCACTGGAAAGAATCCACTGACCAAAAAAAAAGAATAAAAAAATTGTGGTAAGAATTTAAACACAATTCTATGGCCTTGTATGAAAGTAAAATTGAACAATAGTTTCCTTTCCCATTGCTGAATAAAACAGGGCTATGTTAACAGTAGCCCTATGTTAAGCAATATTGTTTTTATGTTAAATAATATTGACAACAAGCGAAATAGCTTTCTCTTAGAAATACTAGCTCCTGGGAAATAAGCTTGTGAACTAATACAGCTTACTTAACAAAAAATGAGGACACTTACCTCTGTGCCCTAAAGTTCAAAGTTGTAATATCACAAACCCTGTCCATCCCAAACCTTCCTGCCTGTGAGACCTGTCTTAAAATTACCCAGCCTAGGTCTTAAAACCCTTGAAACATCCCCTTGCTTCTTTTCCCCTTCCAGAACACTTTTAAAATTGTCAATGTGGTATTCTCCTTTACTGCTGTAAGTCTAATGCACTCCTGATGAGCAGGTTTTAAGTTATCTTTTGGGCACTTAACAGAAGTATATTTAAACAATAGTAGATATATTCTAAAAAAAAAAAAATGAACTAGAGCTACACATAGCAATATGAATAAATCTCATAAACATAATATTGACTTAAAAACAATAACAATAAACCAAAAGTGCTATAGAACTATATAATTCAGCTCCATTTATATAAAATTTTAAGAGGCAAACCAATAATAAAAATTATTTAGAAATGCATTGTTGAAATAAGACAAAACAGAGCTTCTATGACAAGAGATTTAAAATGGAGTCAGGAGGTCATTCTGTAGGTTACTTTAATGGAGCTCTCTCACCTAGATATCACAAACTGCCAAAGTATGCAAAGCCTCAAGCAACAATGTTCCTCAAAACCCTAAGGATATCAGACACCATAAACAAACCACAGGATAAAGAACTCAGTTAACTATCTAACCTGAAGGACAATAAGATTATCCCAGATATCCACCAACCACAAACAACTTGTATTACCTTTTTTCCTTTAAAAACACTTGCCTGGAAATAGCAAGAGGGGACACGATTTAGGTTGCTACCTGAATCTGTGCTTCCAGAACTGCAATTCTGAGACACAAATGAATGCTTTTATTGCCTTGTGGCTTAGTTTATTTCTCAGTTGACATTACATGGTGTCAGAAACCGGATCCAAAGTGAACACTGGATGGACTCTGGAGCCTTCATGGATTCAAGCACAGAACTGTCTCCCCGACAGCCCACTGAGTCTCCCAGCTCTGAACCTCCCTCTTCTTGGTTGAGTTTCTAGCCTTTCTTTGGGGGTCTTGTGGTAAAGGGCAACTTTTGTACTTTTAGTTTGGACTGGAACCAGCAGCTCATTTTGTGAACTTCTGTTCATTTGGGATGGGCTGGGAACAGTTCCTTTCTGGCCTGGATTTGTGGCAGAAGTCCCTTGTGTTTGCCCTTGTGGGTATAAAAGGAACATTTTCTTGTCTGCTAAGTATTCACGTGTGACTTTATATTTCCACTTTTGGTAATAAGTTCTCTTCAGTAGAGGGACATCTCCCTATCAATCTATTTGACCTCTGTTCTGGCTGTGAGCAATCATATAATTATTTTGGTGGACACAGGAAGGGCATTCAAACATTATTAGAACACCTGTCACCTTTTGCTGAGAAGCCCTGGCTTCCGAAGAAGAAGACTCCCTCCAAAGGTTAAAGTGGTCATGGAGCAGACAGACTGACACAAGGTCGCCGGCCACCCTCAAGACAGTTTCCATGCAACTTGGGACACCTGGCTGCAGGCTGGATAACTAAAGCATAGGCTGTCTGCCAGGTAAAGTATCCCATGAAAGTCACACTGTAAAACATCACACGTGCCCCAAACCAGTCAGTTTTCCTCAGGCTTAGATTTTAGGATTACTCACAATCACAACTAACTAAAGGAATCAATCAATCTGAGAAACCTAATGATGCACCCCACCTGGCTTCATGTACAAAAATTATAGTCCTGCCTCATGTAAAATCTTATCCCTCTGGACCTAGTGCAATAGAAAAATCTAGAATTATAATGGCCACACGGGATTTTCTGATATGCCTAAATTGGTATATTTGCACACTTAACCAGAAAACAGGGGCTCCACAACTAAGCAACCTAAATGAAATACTTCTTTTAATTGGTACCTGGAAGCTCCAAATGTATAACCAACTCTAAAACTGCCTCTCTTCAAGAAACAAATACTAAATTAACAAAGACTAACCAAAATTTACCTAGGTGTATCATTGAGCTTGAAAAATTATCTGGAAATCCTGTTCTAACCCTTCATTAAACCCCTCCTGTCTTCTTCCTCCTCTATGTCCTAGCTCAGCAAAACCCTCTCCCCACCTTCTACGGTGATAAGATTTCCCAAATTTAACTGAAGACCCAGTGGGTTTTGCCAAAGTATTCAATCTTATCATTCAGATTTATAAGCCTAGATACTCAGACCTTTACCAGTTAATTTACATGACTGCTAGTGAAAGATGTGCCAAAATTAGGATAGACAAAGATAATTGGAAAAAAAAAATCCCTTAAATAACTTTTCAAAATGAAGAGCTACTGACAAAACTGAAGCATTTAAGCTAACTAAGCAACTTCACAGGGTCATAAGGACATATCTGAAATTTTTCCCCAAATTACTGATTAGAAAAAAATTCTCCTTTTGTTAATGGCCTTTCAGAAGAACTAAACACCAACATAAACAACTAAAGTGAAGCACCATGGAACCTAAGGATTTAGTTAAATCTTAAGGATCAATTAGATTGCACCTTTTTTAAAAGCTGAGAAAAAAATCCCATCAAGCAAAAACAGCAGCTAAGTAAGTTCCAAGAAACCCTTTAGACCCCAGGGGACTTTGGTACTTGTAATTACTATAAATAACCGGAACATTGGAAAGAAACTGCCTAACAATTCCCCAAAACAGCACAAACCCCCTAATTCTCTTTTCCTTCTAAGAAAATAAAGTGCCTTTCAATGTGACTGCTTTGGAGCTGCCCTGGGAAACAGAAGAGGCATTTCCAATTGTCCATATCACATCGTTGGGTGAAACAGGTCTGATAATTGGAAACAACTGGAAATGAGGGCAAATGGGTGCAAATATACATGAGGGTCACCTTCTGTGTCTTAAATCCCATCACCCTCATTAAAACCTCCTCTTCGAAGTGCAGAAATAATTCAAATGGTGGGAGTCTCCAACAAACCCATGTCAGTCTTTAATTCCTCCAATTTCCTTTTAATTAGGATATTTAAAAGGCACTCATCTATTTTCATTAGTCCCCTCTACCCCAATTCACCTTCTGGGAAAATATTTCCTTGGATTACTCCCAGCATATATATCCTTCTTCCAAAAGGAGTAAATTAATTTGGAACTCTTAGAATTAGATTCAACAGACCAGGATAAGGAATTAAGTTTCACACATATTCCTGGTCTTTCATTCAAAGAAATAAAATTTAAACACCACCCTCTTTTAGATATTATTCCAACTCACTTAGCTGCATTTTTTCTGTCCCACCTATCCCTGCTATCAGGGCCTCCTCGTACATCTTGGCCAAATAAAAAGCACTGGAATTTTCCTTCTTCCCAAAAGCCAAGTGCTGCCAATTAAGAGGATTTTTAGTCTTGCATGTAGTGTAGATATTGGATTCCTGATTTTTCTTTGATGGCTCAACCTTTATATGCCTTGTTTAAAGCTAAACAAATTGAACCCATTATTTGGGATGAAACTAGACAAAATTCCATTAAGGAAATAGGGATAGTTTGCTCAGCACTCCCACTCAGGGACACCCTAATTACAAATTACTCTTTTTTCTCCTTGTCCATGAACAAGAAGGTAATGCCTAGGTTTCCTTACATAAAAGCTTAAAGATCAAAATAGACCTCTAGGATATTATAGTCAGAAACTGGGCACCATAGACTAGAGACTTCCCCCTGCATAAAATCCACGTGCCAGAATGGCAAAATTTTTAGAATCAATTGAAGAATTATGGGAAATAATTAATAACATAAAGTAACCATTTACATCTCTCATTCTGTTGAAGCCCTCCCTACCAACGGATTAACTTCTTACGAAATTCTTACTTTCCCCTCCCACTGCTCCTTTGTTCATTGTCACAACCATAACTTGCTACTATTTTTTTGACAAAACTCACAATTACATAGCTTTAACTGACTAGTTATTAAACCCTCAAACAGATTTACAAGAAAACACAACTAAAAATATAGATGATATCTGGTATACAGATGTTCCCACATTAAAGATAAGTTAGGAATCTATCTTGATGGATATGCTATTATCCCTAACCATGAGATCACAGAAGCAAATACCTTACCAATCCTAGGTAAATCCAGTAAGCTGAACTTTTTGTCCTCTCAAGAGCCTGCAAATTTGCAGAAGGGAAAACAGCAAATATCCACACTGATAGTCAGTATGTCTTTGGGGTTTTTCATGATTTGGGAAATGTTATGGAAACAAACGGGTTTTTTTAACCTTCATTTGAAGAAAAATAAAAAATAGCTCTTATGTTAAGGAATAGGTAGATACTATACTGTTACCAAAGGCTTTGCTATAATTAAATTATGGCCATTTTGGGACCAAATATCCAGGAAAGCACTGGCAACTGCGTGGCAATTTCAGCTGCAAAAAGTGCAGTGAAAAATTCTAATCCTATTTCTATTTTTATAATGACTTTTGAACCAAACAACTCTATTGGGAAAAAAAATTAGTTACTCCTCAAAAAATACTCCTTCTCAGAGATTAAACATAGAAAAATGCTGTCTGCTTTTTATATACCTGCAATTAAATCATGGTTTAACCCTATGGCAAACAAGTCCTCCCTACCTGCCACCAGAAATTATTCATAATATGTCTCACTTGAAATACTGGTAAAATGGTGAAACCAGTATTTCTGAAAATCAATGCCTAAAATATTATAAAAAATGTACTACAGGGTAAAATGACTGAGAAGCAGAATGGTAAACTGTGATACATTTATATGATGGGATATGGTGTGGCTACAAAAAGGAAGGACATTGAGAGGCACCCAACAAACTGAATAAACCTTGGGGGCAATGTGTTGTACAAAATAAGCCAGAAACAAAAGAAAAAATATGCTAAGGTCTCTTTCTAAAAATACTTATAAGAAAATTGGGGCCTAGGTTGTAAGCTCTTACAGCAGCCCTACTTAGTCGGAAGTTCTATGCATATTTCTAGATTCTGCGACACTGAACTATTATGTGCATCAAATGGTATTTCCCTGGAACTTTGAGTAACTCTGTGACACCCATGACACAAAAATAGAGTGCTGCAGCCTTGAATGCTAGCATAGTTATATATAATAACAGTTAAAGTAAACGAAAAAGAGATTAGGCTTCAAGTAGAGATAAAAACAATGCCACCTGGCTGGGACTGAGGTAAATCACAATACAGGGTAAAAGGTGATAGTGTATATACTCTAGACCTTCATCTACTGTATGAGACCAAAGGAAGAGAGGCTTATTAAATACAGAACCTAAATTTTCTGTAATACACAATCTAAATCAACCTGTCTGAATAGCTCACTTAAACAACCCAAGCTCCTAGAGTCCAGAACGGGAATGAGGTCTTGTAATTCTGTATAGCTTAATGTAACGGCAGGATACATCTCAGACCATGGTGGGCTGATAATCAAAAAGTACTGCTAGTGCCCCTTAAGGGTCCAAAGGGAAAAAAAAATGGAACCATTAAACTTTCCCATCTGGGAAACCTGGGGTACCCTCTCAAACACTGGGGACTCCCAAGAAAATAGGCCAAGACCTTGATTTTGAGGCTTGCCCTTATAAGACTTATTTTTGTAGTGGAGAAGCTAAAACTACCTATAACAAGGCCTAAGGGTTGCAGGAAACCTCTGTGTTGCTCAGATACGGCCTCTTTCTCTAAGCCCAACTCTGCAAGGAAAATCATTACCGTCACACCTCTTCATGGGACATGATGTTCAGGGGTAAAAGTCTCCCTGACAATGTGGGACATGACTCCCAGGGATGAGTCTGGCCCTGGCACCATGGGATCGATAACACCTTCCTTACCAAAAGGGGGAAAGAAGTGTAATAAATAAGGCACGAGTAGCTAAGAGAAATCAAATATGAGCCAAGAGGCTACTCTGAAGGCTACACTTATGGAAGCTTCAGTTAGATAGTGTTATTTGCCATGGTAAACATAAACAAACAAAATACAAAAATTCTCAAGATGTTGTACAATCAATGGTTCAAAATATTATCACATAGTTGTGTATTCATCAGCATGATCATTTTTTTGAACATCTGCATTTCTCTAGCAAAAGAAAAAGAAAAAAGAAAAAAACTCTTACCCTTCCCTCTTGTTGAACACTGGTATTGCAATCTACTCAATTTATTTTAACCTTTGTTCCCCTATTATTTGTTTATTTTTATCCATATTTTTTCTGTCCGTATCCTAGATAAAAGGAACATCACACACAAGGTTTTCACAATCAAACAATCACACTGTAAAAGCTATATCATCATATAAACATTTCAAGAAACAAGGCTACTGGAACACAGCTCTACAATTTCAGGTATTTCCCTCTAGCCTCTCCAATACACTATAAACTAAAAAGGGAATATCTATATTATGTGTAAGAATAACCTCCAGGATAACCTCTCGACTCTTTGAAATCTCTCAGCCACTGACATTTCATTTCATTTTGTCTCATTTCTCTCTTCCACTTTTTGGTCGAGAAGGTTTTCTCAATCCCTTGATGCCAAGTCCCAGCTCATCCCAAGATTTCTATCCCATGCTGCCAGGGAGGAGCATACCCTTGGGAGTCATGTCTCACATAAAGGGGGGTGGGTAGTGAGTTCACTTGCCATGTCAGCTTACAGAGAGAGAGAGACCACATCTGAGCAACAAAAGAGGTTTTCTGGAGGTTGACTCTCAGTTCTAATTTTAAGTAGGCTTAACCTATCCTTTGGAGGGATAAGTTTCATAGAGGAAAACCCCAAAATTGAGGGCTCAGTCTATTGATCTGGTTGTCCCCACTGTTTGCGAGAATATCAGGAATTCTCCAAACAGGGAAGTTGAATTTTTGCCCCTTCCTCCCTTTTCCCCCAAGGGGACTTTGCAACTACTTCTTTATTCACTGTTCAGATCACTCTGGGATTTATCAGGGCATCACACTGGACAAACCAACAAAATCTAATGCCCTATTCAAGATTCCATGTACTTATGGAGTTCAATTAAACTGACCATACAAATTAAATTAAGAAACGCACTAGTCAAAATATTAATTTAGAACCAAATAAACATTTCTCCCTTTAATCTCACACAGAAGTTGAAGTTTTAAAATAAGAGTGACCATCTATTTTCCTGGTTAACTCTTAAGAACAACTAGGGCTTGAACTGACTCTACAGAAGTTTCATGCATTAAGTTTGTTTTCCTGGAACATATCATTTCCAGACTGTTCCTAGGCCAGATAAATCCTGAAACCCAGAGGGACCAGCCTCTCCAAAATTATCAACTAATTATATCCTCCTATCCTTTAATGTCAGTACACCTTCTCAACATGAAAAAGTCAGAACAGGCATTGCCTAAAGATCTCTATAGAATAGGAGAAGGATCAGAAGAGAAGGAGGAGAGAAAACAGATATAACAAGCAAGTATGATAGCTGAATCACTACACTGATATTTCTTTTAGCCTTCAGTGTTTTGGAGCAGCTAAAAGGAAAAATCTGAAAACAGTGGAATGGTAACCCATAACAAAATCTGAGGTCGGTTCTGCAACAACTTATTGAAGTGTACCTTGAAAATTATTGCTTTTTCTTTCTTTTTTTTGTATATATGTTGTATTTCATAATAAAAAACATTTTAAAAAAAGGAGTGTGGAGATGAATTTAAAAAGTACTACAACTATTTAATTTGTCCCAAGCATAATCAGAAAAGCCTTTCCATAATTCTCAAGGACATTTTCCCTTACTTACTGGAACTTTTGAAATTTGACAATTGGACTTTATTCAATTACCCCATCCCAAAAGTAAAAATGTGTTGGTTTTTCAGTGTGTACAGCTCAAAACTTTAATGCATAGAGAAATTATATGCTCACAGGGGGAGGAACGTGAGCATTCCCTAAAGGAGGAGGTGCTTAAAAATGTGTTTTAATAATGACTTTATATACTATCATTGGGTTGAAGCCTTTCCTTGTAGACAAGTTACTGCAGCTACTGTCATCAAGGTATTATTAGAAAAAATAATTCCAAATTGGAGAATTCCCTCAGAATTTCACAGTGACCTTGGATCCCATTTTACTGAACAAATTATAAAAAAAAAAATCGCAAAATATAGCTTTTTTTTGCAGCATTTTCATTGTGCCTTTCACCCCTAATTCTCAGGCTTAATAGAAAGAACCAATGGTATAATTAAAACTCAATTAGCTAAATTCATGGATTTGGAAAATAAAGTAATCCACATTTAAAGTTTTAACAGGGAGACCTATGAAAATAAACTCTGTAATATATGATCCTAACCTCATACAAGGAAATATGCTAACCTATTATCAGGAACTAATCAAAACCTTAAAGATAAATGAAATCTTGGTAGAACAATCCTTTTACAGTGTGTTCGTGGCAAGTAAAGATATATAAAACCGCAATCTTCAGCCTGGCAACTTGTAAACTGGATAGGACACCTCCGTAAAGATGCACTCCAACCTCATGGGAAAGGACCCTGTCAAGTGCTTTTAACTAACCAATGTGCAGCTAAATTTAAAGGTATTGATTCTTAGATTCATACTTCTCATTTAAAGAAAGGTCTTGGCCCTGCCTGGAAATTTATTCCTACTAGGGACCTAAAGCTCAAAATTATCAAGGATGAGAAGAAGATGGCATCTGATGAGACAGCTCTCCTAAAACCCAGAATCAGGCCTGCATAATTAATACTTACTGGTAATTTTAGGCTTAAGTCACCCAGATGACATCTGATACAAACAGGTAACCCAGGCACCAGGACCAGATCTGATTTTCATCAGAGTGAATGAACTCAGTGACAGTGCTATAATTTTTGTTATTCTATTAGCTCTCTTATTTGCATTTTTATTCTTCCCTCTCTCCTTCTTTGGACCCCAGTCCATCACTTTCCATCCTATAAACAATCTTGTCCCTTTTGAACTGCATTTTCTTGCCCTTACCCCCTCTTTCTAGACGCTTAAGAAACTGACAGAGGAATGGGAACCTCCTGAGGAAACTGAAAAAAAGGGAGGTTTATTATATTCGGGGGTATATTTTTTCAAAGAAACAAAGGAGAGTGATGGTTTCCAAAGGGAGAAAATGAAAACATTGTCAAATATTGCAGCATATTCAAATATAAGAAGAAAAAAGTGCTCTTTGGATTTAAAGACCTATTAAATTTTTGTTGACATGGCAACAGTAGTTTGAGACAAGTAGTATTAACGGAGGCTGGAAGGAGAGTATGGGAGCAGAGAGAGGGAATAGAGACAACATTAATGAAAGATGTATTTATTCCAATGAACTCTTTTGCAAGATGGCCTGGGTTTAGTTTAAAAGCAACCCTGTCATGAAGAGGTTTAACATATATATTTTTCTTTTGTGGGTTCTCCTATTCCACTTTAGCCAAAAGACTTCGTAAGCATTTCCTCTACTGAGAAGCAGCAATAACACTGTAAGTACTTATAGTCACTCATTTTGCATTTTTAGAGAACTTAATTGCTTTGACTATAGGCCACTTTGCAGAAATCAGAAAGTTAAAAAGGTCAGCACATTAGGTAAATTGGGGCAAATTTACCTAAGAATGTAGCGCTCAGAGAGAGTCTCCAATTGTTGGCTCAACTTGAGGGGAATCTTAGGGGGATTGGAGGAAAAGGAGAGCTGGGGAGGGATTAAACATTCAAAATAGGGAAGAGACAGTTGAAAAACAGAAAAAATTAAAATAGTGTAAGAAGTGAGGATTAAGGAAAGCCTTCCTTAATTTGCAATTACTGACCCATGAGAACAAATTTAATACTTCTGTTGCCTTCAATAAATACATCTGCGATTAAAAATGCATTATCTGGGCAGAGCACATTGTAAACTATGTGCTTTCTCCTTGAAACAGCCAAGCTCAAGCATTCAGCTAAATGGCTCAAAAATGTTAATCCTGTGGAAAATTCTGAATACCAAGTGAAGTAAAAAATAAATGATAACAAATGATGGTTAAATCAGATCATCAGACTAAATTGTAAAGGTGAGAGAAAACAATTTACTAATGATCAAAATGAGATATAATCAGTGATCTGTTATTAGCAGGGTTGTCAGATTTCGCAAACAAAAATACAAAATGATCAATTAAATTTGCATTTAATAGCTTCTATCTTCACAATATCAGCAGAAGAAATACTGTTATCAGACGAAGGTGGTGAGTTTTCTCTGCACTCAAATGACCAATTCTTGAGACATGAATGTTTCAAAGAGAGAAAGAACTTATTGCTAAGCACAAAGCAGATCAGACGGCCTATTGGCTCAAAATCTTTCTCTCTGAATGCAGTAATTCTGATAGTTTCATAGTATTAAAAGATGGACGGATTTTAGGATAATGAGCACAATGGCTCCAGATGATGTTAGAGATCTAATTACTGAGCATGCACAGATTGATGACATGCTTAGTCACAGAATGTATGTAAGAAAATGGCAGCCTTAATAAGATGATGGGCATGATTTTTAGTATTATAATGAGATCTAGGTCACTAGATCAGGCATGTCAGGCAGGCCCATTTTGGTTAGATCCAGCTTTGGCTATCAAGATAACTTTGTACTTGGGGTGAGTTAGTTCTGGGCTGACCCAGGCCCTTCATTAATAAACATTAGGGGCTGACTTTAGTGATCATAAGACTCTAAAGTTGAAAAACCAGATAAAATGGGTAGAAGTGAACATTAGTTGCAAGGTTTTCACAATCATAAGGGCACAAGATAAAGGCTTTATAATTATTATCAGAGATCAAGGCAGCTGGATTACAGTTCAGAGATTTCAGGTATTTCCCTGTCTCCAACTAATATACCAGAAAGTAAAAACGAATATCCATAGAATCATAATCAATAATCAGAATCATCCCTTAAATCCTAACTTCTTGGTTACAGTACAAGGCTTTGCAGTAAAACTAACATGGATTTTAGTCTTAGCTCCACTACTTTTACTATGTGATACTGTACAAGCCACTTAAACTCTAAATGCCAATTTTCGTTTTTATAAAAGTAATCTAATTAGAACTACAACATAAGGTTGTTCTGAAAGTTCAAATATTAATGTAAGCAAAGCTCTTAATTCTGCCAATTTGGGTTCAACTGGCTGGTAGGAGAGCTACTAACAAGTAACATGGGATTTAGGAACTCTTATCTGAGTGGGAAATAAACATTTATTGGGCCTAACTACTGATATCGGGGCTTATTTGTTATGGCAAGTAGTGAGCATGTCCTCAACTAATTTACCTATATAATTTATTATCATTTTAAATTAACCACCCAGAAGAGACTCATAAAATTTGTAACAAACTAATGAGAAGGTACTTTGAGTTAAGGGATTAACTGTGAATTATCTCAATATTGGGTCATATCATTAGTTAGCTCTTTAATTCTGTATCAGGAAGATCTGTTCCTGAGGGGGGTGGGAGGAATTGAGTCACAGCAATCTAGTTATGCATATAATCTCAAGGGAGGGGTAAAATTCTAGATCAGGAGTCCTGACTCAAGGAGAAGTACTGGCTTCCTAGAGTGAAAAAAGACAAATTTCTCTGCCCTATATCATTGCCCCTCTGCTCCCCCAATGAGGATTGGGATGGGTGCCCCAAACTAAAGGATACAGACCGATAAAATTCTTGGCAAAAGTTGTATGGTTAAAGTAAAATAAATACTTTATGGAATCAAATAAAATTTGAGAAATGAAGTAGAAAGAGTTGGATGGACCTAAGGAGGCAAGGACACCCTTAAGGTGTTTTTCAGTGGCCATATCTATATAACAATTTGTTTAAAATATGTATTAAAATAAATGTGAGGTATAGTAGCTTATCAATAAGATTGAGAATTATGGGTACAGAAAAGGTACTTACATATTTATTTGCTGTCAACCAGTATAGGCAAAGATTCTTCAAAGAATCCAGAGACCATTTCTTTCTAAGTTCAGGAACCATGCTTTTTGTCTCTTATCTGAACTTTCTAAGTCTGCTAAATAACTCAATGCAGTTCTAAAAATGCCATCTCTTTCAATATTGACCACATTTCTGAATTTGATGCTTAACAAGTAACAACTATATGTCATACACTATTATGGAATAACAGCTTTTTTTTCCTGAAAAACCTTAAAAACCAATAGATTAAGCCAAGTTAAGTAGAAATAAGTACACATGAAGTCAGTTGTCAGGGATACGAAAGTAACTATCTGCATTTATAGTATCCAAGGGCCAAGAGTAATGGAAATGGAAAAAGAAGAGAGAAAGAATGATTATTTGAGCTACTGGAGTTACTGAAATAAAATAAGGTAAATATAATCATACAAGAAGAGCTTTCTGAAGGAGTCTGATAAAAACAGTTTTAGAAAGAATAATTTTCCAGGTAAGAGGAAACATAGCACTGGTTTAAATATATATGACATATGGAGTAATAAAGGGCACCAAAGGTATAGGAGGACAAAAGAAGAATACCTATCCAAACTAGGGACTGGGAAATCATACTGAAGGAAGAGTTCATGTCTATTGAGCTAACTCAGAAACTAAAAATGATTCTAAGGAATGGCGGATGGTTTGGCCAAAAGTAAGATAGACAGCCTGTGTGTTAGGCAGAATAATGGTTCACCAAAAACATACACCTCTAATCCCCAGAAATTACGAATGTTGTGCTACGTGGCAAAGGGGAATTAAGATTGCAAGTGGAATTAATATTCCTATTCAGATGACCTTAAATTAGGAAGAGTATTCTGGATTATTCATGTGGGCCCAATGTAATCAGAAGGGTCTTTAAAATGGAAGAGGGAAGCAGAAGAAGAAGGAGTTATGCAATGTGAGAAGGACCCAACCTGACAGTGCAGGCTTTGATGATGGAGAAAGAAAGCTATGAGTCAAGAATGCAGGCAGCCTCTAGGAATTGGAAAAGGCAAGGAAATGCATTTTGCCCTAGAACCCTGTTGATTCCATGATTTTAGTTGGGTGAAACCTATGTCAGACTTCTGAACTACAAAACTATGAGATAAATAAATTTGTGTTACTTTAAACCACTAAGTTTGTCACTTGTTATAGCAACAAATTGAAAACTACTAGAGCCTGGCTAAAAGAAAGCAAGAAAATCCTGACACTACATTTTCATCTATCAAGTACAGAAACTCTGTGAACTTATTTTGACTAATAACTATGCAGGGAAGATGCTTGGATAAGAAAAAAAATGACAAGATATCTTTGAACATGTTTAACTTCAGAGACCATTTGACACACTAACAAATTATCAGAAGACAATGAAAAGTCACAGATGTAAATGAGAACACAGATACTCCATACTGAAGACTATGGAAATATTTGAAAGTATTGATTAATATTTTAGAGGATGGCAGAGTAAGGAAACCCAGGACCCAGTCCTTCAACCAGAACAATTATTAAACAAATACAGACTGTCTGAAAAAACTATTTTGAACTCTGGGGCAGAACACTGTACAGTACCCAGGGAAGAGCAGGAGAAAGAGGCTGATAAATTATGATGAAGAACAGTTAGTTGCAATGTTCTCTTCTCACAGCAGTAACCAGTACCCATTCCCTACTCCCACGGTAGATCAGTATGGGGTCCAGCCTCTGGCTAGTTCACTGGTGACAGAAAGGGATGTAAAAATTCTCTTCCCCAACCAGGGGTGAGTATCGCCAATCACTGATAAGGCTTTTGATAAGCAACTTCAGATCACTGGTGGTCAAACTCTGAGGATGTCAATTGTTTCAACCTGGGCAGCAGTAGTGGAGATTTAAAGACATTATGCTTCCTCAGGGGTATCGGGGAAGTTATTTGAAGGGAAGGCCAAAAATGCTCAGCTTTGGGGAGCTATAGAAGAAGTTCTCGGTACCCTTCCTGATCTCCTCCCTAGGGTACTTTGGAGCCTGTCTGTGCCCCCATCATGGGTTCCTGGCCCTTTTCTGGCTGGGAAAAACTGAATTGGGGAAAAATCTCTCCAACCATGATATCATTCCCTGGATGTCTTAGATTGGATATTTCTATAGACATGCTTTAATTGGGATATTTTCATGACCCTAGAACTGTAAACTAGCAACTTACTAAATTCCCCTTTTTAAAAGCCATTCCATTTCTGTTTTTATTGCATTGTGGCAGCTAGCAATGCCTCCCAGACTTTGCCCTCCAGAAAAAAGCAGCTTGAGAAATTGAAAGGGGTGTAAGAAACTGTAGAAGTAGACAGTCTGGGGCAAAGGCAAGCTAGCTTCAAACACTTGGGAGGGAGAAGTCTGTCTCCTGGGATACAGAGGGGACAACTAAACTCCTTTAAACAGGATAACTCCAAAACCAACTAAGAAGCAAAGGACCTGGACAAGACACAGACCAAGAAAGACAGGGAAAACTATGTACACTGCATTTGACTTGGGCAGGCCTTCCTGGTAAGAGGGCTGAAGTTCAAGAAAATCTCTGTCTTAATCAGCAGCTGATTACAAAGCCAAGAAGTAGACATTTCAGGGAATAAATTCCAGAGTTAATATTTTCAAATACTAAACTGTACAGCATACAACAAAAGAGTATAAGATAATCAAAGAAGCAAGAAATGATATCCTATCCAAAGAAAGGGGATAAAAATCCAGAAAACACCAATGAAGAAGACTAGAATGTTGACAAACACGCATTTAAAATAATGATCTTAAAAATGCTCAAGAAGATGAAGAAAATGCAAAGAAAGAACCAAAGGAAAACAATGAATGAGCAATATGAGAATCTCCCAGTAAAGAGACAGAAATTTAAAACAGGAAACAAACAGAACTACTGGAGATGAAGCCTACAAAAACTGAAATGAAAAATGCACAGGACAGTTTTAAGAGCAAATTGGAACAGGCAGAACAAAGTATCAGTGAACTGGAATACAAGATACTTGAAATGAGTCAAGCTGTAAACCAGAAAGAAAAAAAAATTATAAAGAGCAAAATAGCCTTAGACACCTCTGGAACTCCATCATTGTAGGAGACCAGAATGAGAAGAATGGAGATAAAGGGGCATAAGAAGTAATATTCAAAGAAATAATGACAGATAACTTTCCAAACTTAGCAAAAGACGTGAACATGTATATCCAAGAAGCCTAGAGAACACCAAACAAGATTAACATGAATAAAAATATACCTTCTGTTCTAGTTTGCTAGCTGCCACAATGCAATAAAAACAGAAATGGAATGGCTTTTAAAAAGGGGAATTTAGTAAGTTGCTAGTTTACAGTTCTAAGGTCATGAAAATATCCCAATTAAAGCATGTCTATAGAAATATCCAATCTAAGACATCCAGGGAATGATATCATGGTTCAAGAAGGCCAGGACGTTGAGGGTTTGTCTCTCTCAGCTGGAAAGGTACATGGCAAATGTGGCAATGTCTGCTATTTTCTCTCCAGGCTCCTTCTTTCACGAAGCTCCCTGGGAGGTATTTTCTTTCTTCATCTTCCAAAGTCACTAGATAGTGGACTATGTGTGATTCTCCTGGCTTTCCAATCATTCTCATGGATCTCCTGCCATTCTTGTGGATCTCCCATCATTCTTGTGGCTCTCTCGCTCCAAAATGTTCCTTCTTTTAAAGATTTCAGTAAACTAATCAAAACCAACCTGGAATGGGTGGAGTCACATCTCCCTCTATTCAAAAGTTAATACTCACAATTCGGTGAGTCACATCTCTGTGGCAATAACCTCATCAAGCTTCTAACCTATAGTACTGAATAGGGATTAGAAGAAATGATTGCTTCCACAAGATCGATTAGGACTAAAACATGGCTTTTCTAGGGTACATAAATCCTTTCAAAACTGGCACACCTTGCCATACATTAATCACAATATTCAATGCAAAGGACAAGGAAAGAGTCTGAAAACTGCAAGAGAAAAAACAATGTGTTATGAACAAGGGGGGAGTCACAATTAGATTGAGTGTTGATTTTTCATCAGAAACCATGGTGACAAAAAGACAGCTGGTTGAAACACTTCAAGTGCTAAAAGAAAACAACTGCCAATCAAGAATTTTATATCTGGCAAGGCTTTCATTCAAAAATGGGGAAATTAAGACCTTCCCAGATGAATAAAAAAAGCTGAGGGAGTTCATCACCACTAAATCTGCCCTAAGAGCCATGCTAAAGGGAGTTCTTCATACTGGAAGAAACGGATTCTAGACAGTAGTTAAAAGTGACACGAAGAAAGAAATAAAGACCTGCAATAAAGGTAAACATATGGGTAATTATAAATACCAGTATTACTGTATTGTGTTTTTGGTATGTAACTCTATTTCATATTTCCTACAAGTGTGAAATGGCAAATGCAAAAAAGTAATGTTACAGTTTATGGCTTAGGGTTTACAATGTACAAAGATATAAGCTGTTTATGTATGTGCTATTTATGCTAAGTTGGTATCAAAAAATATGATTATTAAGTATTTAGGTTGTTAAATTTTAATCCCATCATAACTACAAGGAAAGTAGATAAAAAAATGCATCCTGATATAAAAGAGAAGTCATTCAATACAGTATGACACAAAAAATGAAGTAAGTAAAATAGTAGGCATTAATGGAAGAATTAAGGGGGAAAAGGGTATAAGATACACAAAGGCTAAAAAATAAAATGGCAGAAGAAAGCCCCACATAATCAGTAGTGACTTAAAATGCAAATGGATTAATTTCTCCAGTCAAAAGGCAGAGATTGGGAGAATGGAGAAAAAAGCATGACCCAACTATACACTCTCTGCAAAAGACTCACCTTAAATTCAAAGATACTAGAGGATGAAAGTGAAAAGATGGAAAAGATATGTGCCATGTGTGCCAGTTTGAAACTATGATGCACCCCAGAGAACCCATGTTTTAATCCTAACTCAGTCTTGCGAGGGCAGCTGTTTATTTAAATCCTGATTCAATATTACAGGTTAGAAGCTCGATTAGATTATCTCCATGGAGATAAGGCATCCATAATTGTGGGAGCGCCCTTTTAATTAGACAGAGATGTGATTCCACCCATTCAAGGTGGGTCTTGATTAATTTACTGGAGTCCTTCACAAGAGGAAACTTTGAGGATTTCCGGGAAGGTGGCTGACTAGAAAAGCTTGAGATTAGCCCTGCTCCATGGAAAAGTTATAGAAGGGACAGGAAGATGACTGGGGTGGCAATTTGGGAGTGCAGATAAGCCTTCTGTACCACATGCAGTGCCCTGGTTTAGAGGCTGAGGAACTGTGAGGCGGAAAGCTGGAGCATGGTACAGAGTCACGGAGCCTGTGGGAGTGCATGGACAGGAACACAGGACTAGGAAGAAAGCTAGGCCCCATTCCTCAGGCATGCTACCCTCACCAGCACAGCCCCGTACAGGTAACTCACCCCACACCCCACGTACCTGAACCCTGTCACCCATTCCCATTCCCCGTGCTTTAGGCAAACCCACCCCACCAGCCCCCAGGGCACGTACCTGCCCCACACCTCCTACCTCTCCTTCTCCTGTGCCCCTCGGGAGCACTACCTCCCCCTCCTTGTTCCCTGCAGGCTGTTGCCAGCGCATAAAAGTTGCAGGCACTAACCTCTATACCTAGGCTACCCCAGCCCCTCACCTATAGTGCTGCACAGCCTCACCATGTACTCCCTAGGCTCAGCACATTGGTTGATGGAACTCCCAAGCCCATGCATGCACACGGGCCCCCAAGCATGCTGTGCTGGTTTGAAATGATGTATGGACCCTAGAAAAGTCATGTTTTAATCCTAATCCCATTTTGTAAAGGGAACAGTTTCTTCTAATCCCTATTCGATACTGTATGTTTGAAACTGTAATCAGATCATCCTCCTGGAGATGTGATTTAATCAAGAGTGGTTGCTAAGCTGGATTTGGTGATGACATGTCTCCACCCACATGGATGGGTCTTGATAAGTTTCTGGAGTCCTATTAAAGAGGAAACATTTTGGAGAATGGAGCAATTCAGAGAGAGCAGAGCAAAACAATAAAGCCACAAGAAACAGAAGTTCACCAGGCAGCGACCTTTGGAGATGAAGAAGGAAAATGCCTCCCAGGGAGCGTCATGAAACAGGAAGCCAGGAGAAACCAGCAGATGACGCCGTGTTCACAATGTGCCCTTCCAGATGAGACAGGAACTGTGACTGTGTTCGCCATGTGCCTTCTCACATGAGAGAGAAACCCTGAACTTCATCAGCCTTCTTGAACAAGGTATCTTTCCCTGGATGGATGCCTTTGATTGGATATTCCTATAGAATTGTTTTAACTGGGACATTTTCTCATCCCTACAACTGTAAACTAGCAACTTATTAAATTCCCCCTTTTCAAAAGCCATTCTGTTTATGGCATATTGCATTCCGGCAGCTAACAAACTAGAACACATGTCATTCAGCTCTGGGAACCACACTTTAAAGCAGACCTAGAACTGCACATGGGCACAGCCCTCAGCCTCACTTCCCAGCTCTGAGAAAGTATCATGCGCAGCTGGGTCACACCTGGCCCCAATCCATGAAGGCATAATGCCAACCTGCTGCCACAGCTCTATGCATGTGCACAAAAGATCCCAAGCCTTAGACCAGTGTACACCAGGGTTACATTCCCCAGACTGGGACAAGTGCACAGCTAAATCCTCCCTGGCCACTGGGCTCCCATGTTCACAAGCATCAGCGTAACATCCCCAACCTGTGCCCATACCTGTCCTAAAACAAATAACCATACCGAGTGCCCCACCCTGTGCCCTGTTCCCTGCTGTAAAACCATCCTGCAAACTCAAGGCCTTGGACTACAGAAAGAAATCAATGCCCAAAGTAAATCAATCAAGATATTTACCTGCCATGAAGACAGCAGAAGATCACTAAGCATATCACAATATAGACAGATATAGACTTGCCTAATGACCAAATTAAAAACACAAGAAGAGACACAAACATTAGAACAACTAATCAAAGATGTTCATACAACTCTACTTAATAAAATAAATGAGACTGCAAATGCCATGAAGATCAAGAAGTAGAAGAGCACAAAGAGGAATTTGAAAGAATAAATAGAAAAATAGTTGAAATCATAGAGATTAAAGACTCCGTTGACCAAATAAAAATACAGTAGAGGCATACAACACCAGATTTGAAGAGATAGAAGAAAGAATAAGTGATATAGAGGACAGTATAACTGACTTCAAAGATTCAAAACAGCAAATGGCAAAAAAGATGGAAAAATTTGAATGGGAACTCAGGGAAATGACAGTCAAAACAAAGTACATAAATATAAGAATCACTGGTGTCCCAGAAGGAGAAGAGAGGAAAAAAGGGCTAGGAAGAGTAGTTAAAGATATAATAGGGGAAAACTTCCCAACCCTCACAAAGGACTTAAATATACAAGTCAAAGAAGCCCAAAGAATTCCAAACAGAATAAATCCAAATAGGCCTTCCCCAAGGCACATACTAATCAGTCTGCCAAATGTTGAAGAGAAGCAGAAAATCCTGAAAGCAGCAAGAGAAAAATAACCTACTACATACAAGGGAAATCAAAGAAGACTGACTTCAGACTACTCAACCAGCACCCTGGAGGTGAGAAGGCAGTGGTATGATAAATTCAAGATCCTGAAAGCAAAAGATTTCCAGCCAAGAATTCTGTACCCAGCCAAATTGTCCTTAGCAAAATTGAGGGAGAGATTAAAGTTTTCACAGGAAAAGAAGTCCTGAAAGAATTTGTCAACAACAGACTGGCTGGCCCTTCAAAAAAACACTAAAAGGAGTTCTGACACCTGAAAATAAAAAAAGGAGAGGGAGGTCTGGAAGAGGGCCCAGAATTGAAGAGTACCAGTAAGAGTAATTTAAAGAATACAAAGAGAAAGAGGGAAAAGAATATATAGATCTGACAAATAAAAACGATAAAAAGGTGGAATCAAGAAACGTCTTTTCAGTAATGACTTTGAAAGTTAACAGACTAAATTTACCGATTAAAAGATACAGATTGGCAGAATGGATTAAGAAACATAATCGAGTTACATGCTGCTTACAAGAGACTCATCATAGACACAAGGATACAAGTAGATTGAAAGTGAAAGGATGGGAAAAAATTCCCACACAAGTTGTAACCAAAAGAAAGCAGGAGTAGCTATATTATTATCAGACAAAATAGACTTTAAATGTAAAGGCATCATGCGAGACAACGAAGGACATTATAGAATAATTAAAGGGTCAATTCACCAAGAAGATAAAACAATCATAAACGTTTATGCACCCAATCAAGGAGCTCCAAAATACATGAGACAGGTATTGGCAAAACTGAAAGGAGCAATAGATGTTTCATCAATAATAGTAGGAGATCTCAATACACCACTCTCCTCTATAAATACAACAACCAGACGGAACATCGATAAGGAAATAAAGAAGTTAAATGACTTGATAAATAAATTAGACCTGACAGACATATACAAGTCATTACACCCCAAAGCAGAAGGCTATACATTCTTCTCTAGTGCTCATGGAACATTCTCCAGGATAGATCATATGCTGGGGCACAAAACAGGTTTTTATAAATTGTAAAATATTGAAATTATTCAAAAAACTGACTCAGGAAAAAAGAGAAGATCTCAACAAACCAATCACAACTAAAGAGATTCAATCAGTCATAAAATCTTCCTACAAAGAAAAGTCCAGGGCCAGATAGCTTCACAGGGGAATTTTACCAAACATTCCAGAAAGAACTAATACCAATCCTACTCAAATTTGTCCAAAAAACTGAGGAAGAAGTGACTCTAACACATTTTATGAAGCTAATATCACTTTAATACCAAAACCAGGTAAAGACGCTATAGGAAAGGAAAGCTACAGGCCAATCTTCCTAATGAACATAGATGCAAAAATTCTCAATAAAATATTGGGAAATCAAATCCAATAGCACATTAAAAAAATTATACCATGACCAAGTGGGGTTTATACCAGGAATACAAAGATGGTTCAACAAAGAAATTCAATTGATGCAATACAGCACATTAAGAAATCAACAGGGAAAAATCAGAGGATCATCTCAATCGATGCTGAAAAAGCATTCAACAAAATTCAGTATCCTTTTCTGATAAAAACACTCCAAAAGATAGGAATCAAAGGTAAGTACACCAATATGATAACGGGAATATATTAAAAACCGATAGCCAGCATCGTACTCAAGTTTGTAATACAAGTCTGGGTGCAAGTAGTACCCAAATGAGTAAGATAAAATAGGCTTTAAGACAAAAGCAGTTATGAGGGACATTAATGGTCATTATATACTGATAAAGGGGAAAATTCAATAAGATGTAAAAATTACAAGCACATATGCAACTACAGCAGAGTTCCAAAATACATGAAGCAAATATTGACAAATCTGAAGGGAAAATCGGATTGTTCTACATTAATAATAGAAGACTTCAATATATCACTTTCAATAATGGATAGAACATTAAGTCAGAAGATCAGTAAGGAAATCTAAGATTTGAATAACACTCTAAACCAACTAGACTTAACAGACATATATGGAAAGCTTCACCCAACAAAAACAGAATACACATTCTTCTCTAGTGCACATGGATCATTCTCCAGGATAGACCATATGTTAGGTCACAAAGTAAATCTCAACAAATTCAAAAATATTGAAATCATAAAATGCATGTTCTATGATGACAGCCACTGACACTTTATTTTGTCTCATTTCCCTCTTCCCTCTTTCGGTTGAGAAGGTTTTTTTCCATCCCTTCATGCTGAGTGCCAGCTCATTCCAGGATTTTTGTCCCATGTTGCCAGGGAGCTTTACACACCTGGGAGTCATGTCCCATGTAGAGAGGGTGAGGGCAGTGTGTTTGCTTGTTACATTGGCTGAGATAGACAGGCCACATCTGACTAATAAAAGAGGTTCTTTTAGACCTAATTTTAAGTAGGCTTAGCCCATCCTTTGCAGAGGTAAGTTTCATATGAACAAACCCCTAGATTGAGGGCTCAACCTATTGATTTGGTTGTCCCTACTGCTTGCGAGAATAACAGGAATTCTCCAAATAGGGAGGCTGTATTTCCCCCCTTTCTTGTCACTCCTCCACAAGGGGACTTTGCAATTACTTCTTTATTCACTGTTCAAATCACTCTGGGATTTATCAGGGCATCATACTGGACAAACCTACAAAATCTCATGCCCTATTCAAGGTTCCATGTATGTACAGTGTTCAATTAACCTATCCATATAAGTTATATTAGGAAATGCATTAGTCAAAATATAAATACAAATTTTGGACCAAATAAACATTTTTTGCTTTAGTCTCACACAGAAGTTGAAGTTTTAAAATATGAATGACCATCTATTTTCAACACCCTGAAATATTAACATTCTTTGTTCTTCATTACGCAAAAAGCATTTTTTAATTTGTACATTTAGTCACTATCACTGTACACTCCAGGCATTTGATACGGACATAGTCTAAGTACCACACAAACTACCTACATTGACTCAAGAAGAAATAGAAGATTGCAAAATCTAAGCTAAGCACTAGTAAAGAGACTGAATCACTTATCAAACTCTCCCAACAAAGAAAAGCCCAGGACAGATGGCTTTACAGATGAATTGTGCCAAACCTTCCAAAAAGACTTAGCTCCAATTCTGCTCAAAGTTTTCCAAAATATTGAAAAGGAAAGAACACTCCCTAGATCATTCTATGAGGCCAAAATCACTCTCATACCAAAGCCAGATAAAGATACCATAAAAAAGAAAACTATAGACAAAATCTCTTATGAATATAGATGCAAAAATCTTCAACAAAATATGATCACACTGAATCTAATAGCATTTCAAAGAATTATATATTACGATTGTGCTGGTTTGAATCTTTGTGGGCCCCAGAGAAGCCACATTCTTTAATCCTCAATCAATATTGCTGGGTGGGAGATCCTTTCTTGTTTCCATGGAGATGTGACCCACCCACTTGTAGGTGGTGACTTCTGACTAGATGGTTTCCATGGAGATGTGTCTCCACCCATTCAAGGTGGGGTTGCTTACTGAAGCCCTTTAAGAGGGAATCATTTTGAAAAAATCTTCAGAGCCATCAGAGCCATCCAAGTAGACAGAGCCCAGGGGAAGCTAGAACAAGCTCGCAGATCTCACATGTGCCTTTCTAGCAGAGAGAGAAACCCCAACGTCCTTGGCCTTCTTGAACCAAGAATCTTTCTCCGGATGCCTTCAATTGGACATTTTTATAGCCTTGCTTTAATCTGGACATTTTCAAGGCCTTAGAATTGTAAACATGCAACTTAATAAAATCCCCTTTTTAAAAGCTGTTCTGTTTCCAGTATATTGCATTCCAGCAGCTTTCAAACTAGAACAATCAAGTGGGATTTATCCCAGTTATGCAAGGTTGGTTCAATATATGGAAACCAATTAATGTAACACACCAGATTAACACAATGAAGAGAAAAAGTACGTAATCATCTCAACTGACACAGAAAAGACATTTGACAAAATCCAGCAGCACTTCTTGATAAAAACCCTTAGTACATTAGAAATAGAAGCAAACTTCATCAACATGGTAAAGGGCATATATGAAAAGCCCACAGCTAACACTGTACTCAATGGTGAAAGATGGAAAGCTTTCCATCTAACACCGGGAATAAGACAAGCATGCCTACTGTCAACACTGTTATTCAACATGTACTGGAAGTTCTTGACAGTGTAATTAGAGAAGAAGAAAAAATAAAAGGCATCCAAACTGGAAAAGAAGACATAGGGTTAACCTAGTTGCAGATGACATGATCCTAAAAACAGAAAATCCTGAAAATTCCATAACAAAATTCCTAAAGACCATAAATGAATTCAGCACATGGCAAGGTACAAGATCAACACTCTCAAATCAGTAGGTTTTATACACAATAGCAATGAAAAATTAGAAGTAATCAAGGATAAAATTCCATTCACAGTAGCACCCAAGAGAATTAAATACCTATAATAAACCTAACCAAAGATGTAAAGGACTCGTACACAGAAAACTACAAGGCACTGCCAAGAGAAATCAAAGAAAACCTAAGTAAATGGAAAGACATTCTGTACTCATGGATTTGAAGACTAATTACCACTAAAGTGTCAATCCTACCCAATGTAATTTATAGACTTAATTCAATCCCTATTAAAATTCCAATAACTTTCTTTCTGGTAATGGAAAAGCCAATCATCAAATTTATATTGAAGGGGAAGGCATCCCAAATAGCTAAAGCAACTTTGAAAGAGAAAAATGAAGTTGGAGGACTCACACTTCCTGATCTTGAAAATTATTGTAATTTTTTATTACCACAGTAAGAAAAACAGCATGACACTGGCAAAAGGACAGATATATAGATCAATGGAATGGAAATGAGAGCTCAGAAATAAACCATCACATATATGGCCAAATGCCTTTTTTTTTGTAAATATTTAGATTTTTATTTGGGCAATTTAATATAATATAGCACTATTTGATGTTTAAAATTACAAAAGAATATTAAATTCACAAAAGTTGTTTCTTACACATTATTTGATATCCTGATTTTCCAAGGCAACAGTCTATAATGAAAAAATGAGCCAGTACTTTATGCAGCTCAAAATCAGAGCATGACTTTTTTATCACTATAGTAAAATACATCAAGTACACAATATCAGCATGAAGTAATAAAAATTTTTGGAAAGATATAAACAGATACACTAATAAGCATTCAGCAGACAATTTTACTTTAATTCCTTTTCAGAATTATTTTTAAATTTCACTGAGGAAAAACCTTAAAGCTTCTTCTCTTTTCTGGAGCTTAAATAATGAATCATGTTCTAGTTCAAGAATTCACCTTGTTTCTTCAGAAGTCTTAATTTTTATACTTGCAATGTGTTCACGGGCTATAATAAGCCTTTGAATTTGTGCAGTGCCTACATAAATCTGATCGATCTTGGCATCTCATTAGTTTTTCCACAGGATATTCAGTATTATATCCATTGCCTCCGAAAAACTGTACAGCATTGTTCTATTTGCTAGGTGCCGGAATGCAACACACCAGAGAGGGACTGGCTTTCAATAAAAGGGGATTTATTTAGTTAACGTATAGCTCTTCAGGAAAGGCAGCTAAGTTTCAACTGAGGTTCTTTCTTACCTGGGAAGGCACAAGGTGATCTCTGCTGGTCTTCTCTCCAGGCCTCTGGGTTCCAACAATGTTCCCTGGGGTGATTCCTTTCTGCATCTCCAAAGAACTGGGCCAAGCTGCGAGTGCTGAAATGAGGTATGCTGAGCTGCTTGGGCTGTGCTACATTGAGCTCTCTCATTCAAGCACCAGCCAATTAAATTAAATATCATTCATTGTAGCAGGCACACTTCCTAGCCGACTGCAGATGTAATCAGAAACAGATGAGGTTCACATGCCATTGGCTCATGTCCGCAACAATAGAACTAGGCAGCTTCACCTGGCCAAGTTGGCACTTGACTCTAACTACGACAAGCATCAGTAGCTAACTGATTTGCAATATCTCCAGCAAATGCCTTTGCAATAGAGGCATAAAAGGTATTTTGGTGACCAGCATCGACTTCCCAAGCTGCTCTCTGGTAACCTAATCTAGCTAGTTCAACTTGCATTGACATTTCAGCCAGCAAGAAAGATATTCCTTGGTGCGCTACAAACAGCTTTCCAAAAGTTTTCCTCTTCAGGGCATATCTGGTAGCTTTATCCAAAGCTCTTTGTCCAACAGCACTAGCAACTACTGGAGGTCTGGTTTTAACAAAAGCTCCCATTGCAATTTTGAAACCAGCTCCTTCACCAATTAAAACATTTTCTTTAGGCACTTTCACATCTTCAAAAACAATTCCTCTTGTATCTGAACATCATTGGCCCATATTTAATGCCTTTCTTCCAATCTGGATTTCTGGAGTATCTGCATCCACAATAAATCCAGTAAAGGCTTTACTAGCAGGAGCCTTAGGATCCGGATTGAAAAAGCCAATAAAAAATAACAATTAGCTTGTCCTCCATTGCTTATCCAAGTCTTCTGACCACTAATAATATACACTAATAATATACTCATCTTCTTTCTTTTCTGCTTTGGCTTTTATACCAGCAACATCAAAGCCTGCTATAGATTCTGTTACACAAAAGGCGCACATCATTGGCTCCTCTGTCATCCTCCCCAAATACTTCATTCTTTGCTGATCATTTCCAGCAATAATAACAGGCATTTGCTCCAAAGAATTTACTTCAATAGCAGTCTGAACCCCAGTACATCCATAAGCTATCTCTTCAGTAATTAAACAAGCATTCAAAATTTCCAAGACCAAGGCACCCACAACTCTCTGTAATGTGTGTATTCATCAAACCAGGTTTCCATGCTCTTTTAATTAGGGAAACAGGGTACTCTCCAGTTTTATCATATTCTGCAGCAACAGGGATTATTTCCTGTCTGGCAGATTTACGAGCAGTAGCAGTAGCTTGAAATTCCGTTTGCTGTTCAGTGAGCTCCTGGTTCATGTTGTCCGGCAGCTTTTGTATGTTGCGATCGCCAGTAAAACCAAGAACTACTTCTCAGGACTCCACAGCTTCACCTAAACGTTGCTGCCATGCTGGCTTCTGATCCGGGTATTCAGATGCCAAACAACTAGGCAGAGCCGAGATACTCTCTCTGTTCACCAACGCAAGAGGTGCTGAAGCTATCTGGTACCACCCCAGGGGAGGGACTTAGGTGAGAAGCTGGGCTTTGGGCCAGGGCACCACGTGAGAGCACGGTGGTCTGTTTGGTAGAAGAAAGGGGGGCGGGGAGGTACCAGGGAAGGGGAGGGGTGGAGTCAGGGGTGGGTGGGCAGAGGGTGGGCAGAGGGTGGGCACAGCTTCTCCAAACCCAGTTGTGACCCTCACCGGCGCATTCTGTGCGATCTTGGAGGGGGGGGATTGAGGGGTTAGATGCCAGCCAGGAGCCTGGCTAGTCCCAAGGGCCAGTTCCGAACAGGCTTCATTTCCATCTGGTCCTCTGAGTCCTCTGTCCTTCTCTGGGAGAAATAGGCTGATGGAGTTGTGGAAAATCAACTGGAGGGTGGAGTGGCCAGGACCCCACATGGCAGGCAAGAACTCTGCCACTGAGCCACCTTGGCCTGCCCCCAGTTGACTTCTGACAAGGTGGTATGATGATTATACGTTATGGGAATACATATCTCAATAAAACTGCATTAAAAGAATCAATCGCATGTCCATGTATTAACAACAAATAGGTGGAAACAAATTAAAAACACAATGCCATTTACAGCTGTTCAAGGAAAATGAAATATTAAGGCATTAACTTATAAAAGAAAAACATTTTCAGTATTTGTATACTGAAAACCATAAAATGATGATGGCACAAACCAAATAAGGCCAAATAAGATGGAGTGACAGACCGTTTTCTTGGGTTGAAGGATTCCACATAGTAAAAATATCAATTCTCAAATTGATCTGTAAGTTTAATGTAATTCTTAGCAAAATTCCAGAAAAAAATTTTTGAGTCATATACAAGTTTATTCTAAAATTTATATGGAAAGGCACAAGACCTGACATAGTCTTTAAAAACAAGGTTAATGTCAAGGAATCATCCAACATTAAGGCCTACCATAAAGCTATAATAATCAAGACAGAGTGGAACTGGCAGGGGTATAGACACAGATCAGTGGAACAGAATAAAGAACAGACAAAGAAGCACAACTTACGGCTAGGAAGTGTCCTTCAACTTGACTCAAAAGCAAGACCCATAAAAGGTAAAATGGATAAATCCGGCCTTATTAAAAAAAAATAACCTTTGGCTTCGTGGAAAACCTTGTTAGGAGGGTAAAAAGGCAAGCACAGAATGAGAGAAAATACTTGCAAATCACAGCTCTGACAATGAACTAATATCTTAAATACATAAAGAACCCTCAAAACTCAAGGGTAAACAGTACCCTGCGCTGTCTACTCCGGAGAGCAGGCACCCGGTGAAGGAGCGCATTTGCGGCTGCCACGCCACACACCTTCAGGGATGAGGGCGATCCTCGCCTGATTTCCGTTGGCCTCACCCGGAAAAGAGGAGTTTCCTCACGCGACTGGTAAACCCTCGCGGGATTTCCGTTGGCCTCACGGGGCACGGCACATGCGCACTGAGGCTCCCAGGGAAAAGGGCGAGGGGAGGTGCTATCCAAGGGTCACGCCAGATGTGGGAGCCTGCGGGAGTCACTAACCACGCATGCGCGGGGAGGGAGCCTGACCAGAGACTATGTTTTCGGTTTCCGGTTTTATGTTTTATTATTTTTTTGCATGGGCAGGCTCGGGAAATCGAACCCAGGTCTCTGGCACTGAGCCACCCTCTACTGCCCCCCCCCACCCCGCTTCCTTTAAAAAAAAAAGGAAACAAGGAAGAGCCAGAGCGAAAGCCCACCGCCAACACGTGCGCACTTCCGGTGAGTGGCGCCCTTCTGATTGGGCCCGGGGCCTGGAGTCCCCACTGGAAGAAAAGTAGGAAAAGTAAACAAATTTATGAGGTTAGCGTTCATTTGAGTATTATGCTGATTCCCGAAATCAAATTAAAGTTGCTGAAACTCAGAAGTTGATTCTGTCATTTGGGAAGATGACTTTGGAAAATTACTCGAATTGCTTTAAGATAAATTCTTGGATTTTGGTGACTTTCACTAGACACTTTTTAAGTTCAGAGAGTTCTGAGACTGATGATGGGCCATATGGAAGAATATGTTGAACTTACTGTTTTCTGAATAATCAGTTCAAAAGATCCAAAAAATACAAAAGAAGAATAAATGTCCATCACAAGATGAAAACCCAGTATGTTATTTACCATAAGCTATAGTCAAGAGCTTGATTTGTTACTGAATTTTGGGCCAGACCCCCAAAATGAGTCTCCTGCCCTGTGTCACTTGCATCAATAGAACAAAACCAAATTCAGTGAAGCAAAGGAGAACTTTATTCTTTGGCCAAAAAATGGAGAAGAATGGACTCGTGTTCTAAAGACACCTTCTACTTGCCTAAAGGCACCTTCTTCCTGAAGAAAGGTAAGTGCAGTTCTCTTACCGGGGATGTGAAGATGGTCTTTCTCTGCTTTTTGAACCGTCTTGCACTTGACGGTTTGCGTCTGGTGGTTTGCGTCTGTGTTTGGCACGTGGTGTCCAGCCCTGGCTGGCATCCTGCGCTTAGTTTCTGAAAGCAAGCATAGCTCTGACAAAAGTTGGTGGAAATTCATGAGTGCTAATCCTAGGGTGATGCTTCATCTGGTAATCGATTGTTGACAGAGATGATGGTAATACTTTTGATGGGTCTGTGAAAGAAGATAGGGACAAAGCAAAAGTAGTGTCTAGAAACAAATCTGAAAAGAAAAGTAGATATCAGTTTAATGTTCTCGTTTAAGAACTGGGATCCATACTTCCTGGTAATGCTAGGAAGATAGACAAATCCACTGTTCTAAAAAGAGAATTGATTTATTTTATGAAAATGTAAAAAAATTACTGCACAGTCAGATGCCAGTGAAATTCGAGTATCTGGAAACCTCCATTCCTTACCAGTGAAGAGTTTACACAATTAATGTTGGAGGCTCTTGATAGTTTTTTGTTTGTTTGTTTTTCGCAATAATGGCAAATGGAAGTTATGGCAACCTAAGGGTCCGGAACCCCTCATTTAGGGGAAGAGGGAAAAAGATAACTTTAAGCAGGTAGCCGCCAATATGACCAATACACAGGCCAGTGCCACTTAAATAGACGTTTTGAAACATCTTTGAATGATTAGCTACTCTATTTCCTCTATAATGTATCAGTGCTGAATCTACATCTTGTACATTTCAGGAAACCTCAAAATGTTACCGTTACCTAGAAAATAGTTAACTTTGTTAGCAATGTGTGCATGCACTCTGTTGGCTCTATGTCTCCTTTGTCTATGCCCACTATAAAACTCTGCCTCCCCCACTGATCAATGCAGAGAACTCACTTCTATTTGCAAGAGTGCTGACTTCCATTTCCTGATGTGCTGTCATTGGAAAGAAGGTCCTGTTAAATAAGTCCCTAACTTTCTGGCTAGCGTATTTTTTGGTCTTGGGGCTGAGGCTCTTGATGGTTTGTTTTTATAGCAGTCATGACAGATGGAAGTATAATATATGTGTCTGAGAGTATGACTTTATTAATTGAACATTTAGTGGATCAAAATATATTTAATTGTATCTCAGAGCGGGAGCATACAGAGAATTCTAAAATACTGTCTACTCATCTACTGGAAAGTGATTGATTGACCCCCAAATATTCAAAGTAAGAAAAATCAGAATGTTGTCATATGCTTCCAGGAACAATAGACACAAAGGCTCCATCTACCTATGAATATGTGAAACTTATAAGAAATTTCAAATCTTTGAACACTGTATCCACTTCAACACCCAGTGGATTTGAAGGGATTATTCAATTACACACAGGCCTTATGAAGATAGATTTTGTTTTATAACTACTATCTGGTTAGTTTCACCTCAGTTTATCAAGAAAATGTGCACTGTTGAAAAACCTAATGAATTTACATCTAGATATAGTTTAGAATGGAAGTCTCTATTTCTAGATCTCTAGACACCACCTAATAGGATATTCACCACTTGGAAGTTCTGGGAGTGTCAGACTATGATTACTATCACGTTGATGATGTAGAAAATCTGGCAAAATGTCATGAGCACTTTATGCAATATGGAAAAGGTACATCATGTTATTATAAGTTCCGGACCAAAGGGCAACAGTGGATTCAGTTTCAAACCCATTATTATATCACTCATCATCAGTGGCCAAATGATATTGTTTGTACACACATATAGTAAGTTATGCTTACTAATTACTAATTACTCAAAAATTAGGACTGCAAGACAAGGAGAACTTAGCATTGAAGAGTCAGGAAGAGACTCTTCAACCAAAATTTAAAGTCCTAAACATGGTCAGTCTTGAGAAAGCATTGGAAAGGTTTGGTCACAGCCCAATCTGTTCTGCTTCCTCCTGGAGTTCATGAAATCATCTCACATAGCAGTCTCAGGCCCTTCCTCAACAACAACAGATTCCAGCAGATACTAGCACACCTCCCAGGCAGCCTTTACCAGCTTGTGAAACGATGGCACAAAGAAGGTCATCATTTCGTAGTCAGTCTATAAATTCACAGTCTGTTGATCAGTCATTAACACAGCCACTGATTTCTCAAGATACAAATTTGCCAATTCAACAAGACATGTTCTAGTTGCAGTATCAGCATCTGAAAGACAAGTTGGAACAAAGGACCTTGATGATAGAAGCAAGTATTTTTCAGTATCAAGAACTAAGAAAAATTCAAAATCAGATTCAAATGGTCCTTGGTCCAGCTGCAGAGGTTTTTACAGTAGTCAGTTCCTAGATTGGAGTTTGATTCTGTTCACCTTTCTGGAAATTCATCTAACATCCAGCAACTTGCACCTATAAATATGCAAGGCCAGGTTGTTCCTATTCGCCAGATTCAAAGTGGAATGATTACTGGACATATAGGCACAATTCAGCCCATGATTCAGCAGCAGACCCTATAAAGTACATCAACTCAGCAGAGTCAACAAGACATACAGAGTGGGCATGATCCATAAACATCTCTTCCCAGTCAGAAGCAGAACTCCTTTACTTACAGCCCCACTGTATAAAAGTATGGTGGTTTCTCAGCCAGCAGCAGGTAGCGTGGTCCAGATTCCATCTAGTGTGCCACCAAACCATACACAGAGTGTTGCATTAACTACATTCACTCAGGACAGACAAATAAGGTAATTGTCGTATCTCACGTATCATTTTCAAAGTTGTAAATTGATTAATTAGAAAATGTGTGTTTGACTTAAAAAAAAAACTCAGCGGTAAAAACAAGCAATCCAATTAGAAAATGGGCAAAAGTCATGAACTTTGATTTCACTAAAGAAAATATACAGATGATAAATAAGCCCATGAAAAGGTGTTCAACATCATTAGCCATTATGGAAATGCAAATTGAAACCACAATGAGTTATCACTACATACCATCAGAACGGCTAAAATAAAAGTACAGTGACAGCACTAAATGCTGATGGGAATGGGAGGATACAGACTCTCATAATTGCTGATGGGAATATAAAATGATACAATATCTTTGCAAGACAGTTTGGCAGTTTCTTATAAAACTAAACCTAATACTTGCATTCTTGAGCATTTATGTTAGAGAAATTAAAACTTAAAGTCACACAAAAAGCCTGTATATGAATGCTCAGAGCAGCTGTATTTGTAACAGACCCAAAGTGAAAACAATGTCCTTCAGTGGGTAGATAGCTACACAAACTGGGGTACATCTATACATCTATACTCAGCAACAAAATGGAATGAATTATTGATAAACACAACAGCTTGAATGGAGTTCAAAGGAATTTGAAATAAGCCAAAAGGTTATATACAGTATGATATATACAAAAGGTTATATACTGCATGATTCCATTTATAAGATATTTCTAAGATATTAGAATTATGCAGATGAAGAACAGATCGTTGATTGCCAAGGGCAAAGAATGGGAAAGGGCAGGATTGAGGTGGGTGTGGTTATAAAACTGCAGCACAAGAAGTCCTTGTGGTGGTGAAACTGTTACTGTCTTGACTATAATGGGGGGCTTACAACCCAACACATGATAAAATTGTATAGAAATGAATATACATAAAATAAATACAAATTTTTAAAAGAAGGAAAAAAGTAAATACAAATGAAACAGAGGAAATCTGAATAAAATCGGTATATTATAGCATAGTTAGTGTCATGGCTATGATATTATACTATACTTTTATAAGATGTTACCCTTAGGGAAAACTAAGTGAAGGATACATGGAATCTATTTGTATTATTTCTCAAAACTGCATAATCTACAATTATCTCTAAATGAAAAGTTTAATTTAAAAAGTGAGATGCAAAGCTATCATTAAAAAAAGCGACCCTATACCTTCTCATTCCTAATATATGAAAATACATTGTATATCACCGTGCTATTAAATTCAAAATTTTAGGTAAATGTGAGCCAGTAAATCTGAGACATAAGGACAAATATAAGAAGTGCTAAAAAAAAGCTTTTAAAAGAAGGACCAACTGTTGGACATCACATTTATTTAATTTTGTAAAGCATATCAGTTGACAATAAAAATTATCAATTGGGGAGAGAAAAACTGCACAATATAATATTGGGGAGAAATCATTACTCTTTCTTAATTCAGAGGTCTTTTTTTGTTTCAGGAATGTTATTTCGTAATATTTGACAGAAATCGCAATTGCCTATATCAAATTTGTTTACGTTTGCATGCCAAATATCAATTCATAGATACTTTGAAATGTATCTATTGAGACTTTGATCTTATAATTTGGCAAGAACCCATGTTATTTTGCTTATTTTATAGAGAAAAACATTAAAGCTAAGGGACTGTTTAACTCACACAGAATGTAGAGGAACTAAAACTTGAACCTAGATAAATTGATTTCACCTTTGGTACTTTCTGTATTATATCACTTTTTTTTTTTTGTAGCCAGGGAAGACTGTCATTACAAAAAGTAGAGGTTTTTTTTTTTTTCCTCTTTCTTTTTTTTAACATTCTACAAAGTTAAAGCTAAGCATAAAATTAGGCAGAGTCTCTGTTGAGCTAAACTGTAGCAGATATCATGGTGCCCATCTCTCTGAAACCACTCTAAACTACCCATCTACAGTGGAATTCTTGGTTTTGCCTCGATTCTCAGATTTCAAAGAGAGAACTGACACCCAGCAAGTGTAATTGTTTCATGATGCAGTTCATAACGTAAGCTGTATTTGTGGCTCTGCAGTTTGGTGAATGGATTGTTATGGAGCCAGCTCACTATATTCATGCTTTTCCCACCAGAAGGATTGGTCATGGTGGAATAATGGCCTGGTTTCAGTGTCTCATTTCTTGTTGTTACCTCATGTATGATGTCTTAACTTCTAGGCTAGGTTTTCAAACCATCTGTATCTTCCTATAATTTGTCTTACAACTTGACCAGTTTTGACCCAACGCCTTGTTCTCATTTTGGTGTAAATAAATTTCTAATGGCAGTGATGCCCCATCAATACTAGACTATTCTAAAGGGGTAGCTATACCAAAATTTTAGAAATTAGCTTATTAAATTCTTATATTAACTTTTTATTATAATGTTCCTACATTTGTTGCCTCACTTATCAGTGCAAAGACAACATTAAGTTATCTAGGCCCCAAATACAGAAGTGGAAGTCCCATTATATACTCTTCTCAATTCTCCATTTCCTACTCCCATTGGTATTCTGATAACATACGGATGTTCTCATTCTCAGCCCATCCTCCTCTCTGAGTATGATCGCAGTCTTTACCAGTCACTATTCCATGCCCCGAACCTCAGGTTGAAATGTCATTATCATTTTATCTTGTCTTGTGTGACATTCTGTTCTTTCCATCTGGATCTCCTTCCTATTCCATGTGTTGAAAATAGAGAATACCCTCATACAGTATAGAACTCTTCCCTTGCCCATTGTCTCTACTTCCACCACCCCTTCTACCCATAATCATTCTGTAATGCCTCCACCTCCTATAAGGAAGTTCTGCAACAATTTTTAGCATATATTTTTGCGAGCAAAAAGTATGAAGTAAAGGTTAAACACATATGCTTATATTCATGTATCGTATAAATTCATCTATGTAAAATGAGATTATGGTAAAGAAAGGAATGAAGTCAAATTGTTGAAATAAGATCAGGACTGAAACAGTGACCAGAGGAAAAATTATTTTTAATATTCAGTTAGAACCATTTTGTCATGGTGTTTGGCTCAGGATAGTGAGAAGATGGGTAGAAATATTCCTCCAAAATATTTGGAGGCAAGAATATTCTGACAGCTAGTACTGATAATCCAGGATTCTAGCATTTCATTTGTCACAGCCACTTTTAAATGACTTGCTAAAACTTTAATTAGGCAACTCAAGATAAAGCAGCCTGACAGACCACTTCCACTTCAATATCTTCTGAGGAAACCTTACACTATCTTTCATATGCCTGCAAGTCAGAATAATGCCTGGACCCAGCCTGTAGTCCATATAGGGGCAAATTCTTTGTCAATAAAGAGTAACCAAGAAGGAATTTTTTTCTTTTCCTCTGTCCCTTTTCATTACTTTTTCATTCTGTAGGTAAAAATTAGTGGGAAGATAAGGAGAAGGGAAGAATGTCAGCTTTGTAGATGACCTCTACACTTGTTTTAGGACCTTCCCTGTGAAAACGTTAGCACACAATTATCTGTTGTTGGCAGAGAATTTAATAATCAATTTAAAAATCAAATATAAGACGAATTCAACTAAAAAAGGGCATTTTCTCAAGTCCCAGAAATAGATTTAAAAAGGGCATAATACAAAGTCTAGGATTTCTGCAATCAAAAAATGTGGAAATGTGAAGCATGATGAAGAGGGGCCTCTCTGCAGCCTATCTGATGAAGATGGTATAGCCTATTCATTTGCTTCTTAGGTGCTCAGGTGCTTCAGGAAGAAAAGCTTCTACAGAAATGATGACCTGAGCACTGCGAGCTTGCTGACTTTCCTTAATAGAGTTGAAATGGAGATACCAGAAAATGGTTAAGAGAAATCTGTTGCAGGGGGCGAAAGGAAATCCATAGTTTTTAGGGAGAGATGCAGCTACTCTTATTTAAATGAACGTAAATTATAAAAAAGAGCACCATCAGAAGATTATTCCCACATGCTGAGATATTCCAATGCATGCTTGCATAATTTCAAAATTATATTTGTTATACTCTTTGAAATCTCATCAGTTAATTTGCTCAGTTACGTCCTTGCTCTTGTTGGGATGGCTTTCAACATCTTCCTGTTTGCAATCATTTTTTTTTTTTCAAATACTTTTTACATTTGTTGATGTCTTTATCTGAATTTGCAGTAACATTCTCAGTGGTATCAGATATTTCACTTCTGACAAGGTATTCTAGTTTATACACTGCCAGAATGCAATATACCAGAAAGAGAATGGTTTTTTAAAGGGGAATTTATTAGTTTTCAAGGTTACAGTTCTGAGGCCATTAAAATATCCAAATTAAAGCAAGTCTATGAAAATGTCCAAATTAAGGCACCAACAAGAGGTTACCTTTACTCAGAAAAAGTCGATGAAGTTCAGGGTTTGTCCCCCAGCTGGAAAGGCACATGGTGAAGTCTGCTAACTTTCTCTCCCTGCTTCTTTTTGCATGAAGCTGCCCAAGGGCTTCTTCATTTCCAAAGGTCTCTGGTTGCTTGGACTCTCAAGCTTTTTCCAAAATGGTTCCCTCTAAAAGGCTCCACCTTTAATGGGTGAAGGTGCATCTCCATGGAAAACATCTAATCAAAACTATCTAATCCCAGGGGTGTGGACCTTCCTGGCAGTGTGGGACAGAAATCCTAGAATGAGCTGGGATTTAGCATTAAGTGATTGAGAAAACCTTCTTGACCAGAAGGGGGAAGAGCGAAATGAGACAAAATAAAGTATCAATGGCTGAGAGATTCCAGAGTCGAGAGATTATCCTGGAGGTTATTCTTATGCATTATATAGGTATCACCTTTTTAGTTAAGATGTAATTAAGAGGCTGGAGGGAACTGCCTGAAACTGTAGAGCTGTGTTCCAGTAGCCATGTTTCTTGAAGATGATTGTACAATGATACAGCTTTCACAATGTGACTGTGTGATTGTGGAAACCTTGTGTCTGATGCTCCTTTTATCTACCTTATCGACAGATGAGTAAAACATATGGATTAAAAATAAGTAAATAATAAGGGGAACAAATGTTAAAATAAATTTAGAAGATTGAAATGTAGTAATCAATGAAAGGGAGGGGTAAGGGGTATGGTATGTGAATTTTTTTCTGTTTTCTTTTTATTTCTTTTCTGAATTGATACAAATGTTCTAAGAAATGATCATGATGATGAATATACAACCATGTGATGATATTGTGTTATTGATTATATAACAAGAATGGAATGATCATATGGTAAAAAAAAAAAAAAAGTTACCACCCACAATTGGGTGTGTCACAGCTCCATGGAAATAATAAAAAGCTCTCACCCAGCAATATGAATGAGGATTTTTCTGTGATCCATAATAGATTCAAACCAGCACACAAGGAAAACCCTGAGGTTTTTATGCATCTTAAGAATGCATAAACATTCAAAATTATAAGAGAACAACCTAAAAAAGTCAGTAAAACCTACCCAGAGATCAGAATGGGGAAGATAATTTACCATTATCTATGGTAAATTACCATAGATAGAGAAGTAAATTATCTTTTTATAATTGATATTACTTCTAACCTATTTCTCAGGTGAATTACAATGGGTGCAGGCAGAATTATTGATTTATCCATTAAAACTCAAGTCATTTTCCCATGTCACGTCAAGTGTTTGATTCCCAACCTCATACATTAGATGAGTCCTAGCTATCAGGAAATTCAGCCTCATATTACAAGCTTTGGCTAAAAAGAGAACAAAATATGGGCATGGATTTTTTCTATTTTTTTTTTAGGTTTCAATGCCTGTAATTCATAGGACAACTAGAGAGAAATCAATAAGGATATAGAAGATTTGCACAACATTATCAACAGACTTGACCTAAATAACATTAATGGGACCCTTACCCAATAACAACAGAGTATACATTCTCTCCAGGTTTATTGGGAACATTTATCAAGCTAGATCATATCTAGGCCACACAACAAGTTGCAATGAATTTAAAAGGATTCAAATAATAATGAAGTATGTTCTCTCACTATTATGGAATTAAATTAGAAATACATAACAAGTATTTGGAGACTCAGTAAACTTCTAAATAACTCATAGAGATCAATAAAGAAAAAAGTTAGAAAGTCTTTCAGACTTAATGAAAGGAGTAAAAGATTTCAGAGGCACAAGAAAACTTTTGAGAGTGCTGGATATGTCCATTATTTTGATTGTGATGATGGTTTCATGGGTGTATACAACATATATCAGCACTTACCGGATTGTACACTGTAAATATTTGCAGCTTATTGTATGTCAGTAATACCTCAATTAAACTGTGTATGTGTGTATATATATACATACATGTAATGAAATATCACATCAGACTCATTAGAATGGGAAGAAAAAGAAAGCATTGCTAAGAATACAGGACAGTGAGGACACTTTTCAGTACTGATCTGGGTGTCATTACATGATAAATTTGACAGTGTATTCTTTTGATGTCAGCTGTTTCACTTCAAGTATATACCCTAAAGAAACTCTTTTATATGTTTGGCAGAATATTCAGAATAGCATGGTTCATTTTATGGTCATTGATTTTAAATGGAAAAAATATCTACACACTGATACTGTATGAGAAAACTTGTTCTTATGGGTGTAGCAAAATTGATTACTGAAGAAAAAATTAGCTTAGATTCATCACAGCATGGAAAAAACTTAGGGTGATAAAATAGGTTATACACAGATATAAACTAGAAAAAAGAAAAAAATATATTGGATGCCCTAATTGATTTGGTCCACAAGTATTCTGTGTGAGTTTGATGGAGGAAGAAAACATGAGGCATGTCATAGCCTTCTCGTTCATTTGCACCATCTTACAATGACCACCAGAGATCCCCTTTGGCAAAAAGTTGCTTGGGAAAGACACTTACATTGAAGATTCTATTATGTTTGGGTCTGTACTAAAAAATCAGGATCACTATTAAAATCCCTAGCCCCTCACTCCTCACCTCTCACCCCTACTCCTGACAGCCTCAGGCTAAATAGGTTCTATCAAAGTATAAACAATATATCCTCATTATTTGTGAAGAAAATGAAACTCTATAGATTCAGTGCAGCCAACTTAAAGCATGCCTTTCTCCACTCCCCAGATAGTTATATCATTTAGGTAGAATATTGACTGTTTCCCTAGATACCAAAAATGGTGATTAGTGTCCCATAATTGAATAATTAAAAATCTTACAAATCTCTTTGTCTACTTAACACAGTGGGTTTATATATGGGAAGAATTCAATAAATGGCAATTAACAGAATAAAACATGATTATGAAATTCTTCTAGAATTCCATCTTTAATACAATATCATCTATGTTAGTATATAATACGAATTGGGTATTTTCGTGTTTTTTTGACACTGTTTCTTAATTTTGTAAGCCCCCTGCTGCCTTAAACTCTATTTTATATTTGGAAATTTTCATTTTCCTCCTCTTTAAGTGGATTAATATTTTAGCGGGGTATATAGTCCAGAGTAATGGTTTATGTTCTGCAAATTTTATGAAGTTTGGGAGTACTATGTTCTTCCCCAAAGTGACTATTGAAAGAGCAGGAGTTTGCCTGACTGATTTGAATTGTATAGAAATACCTCCCACCTTCTTCTGTATGTTGGAAAATGTGTTTTCTTTACTGTTATCTTTTTTTTTATTGTTAAGATTTTTCTCTCAGGAGTTACATTAGTTTTTTTTTCAACATAATTTTTTTTCTTTTAGCAGTCTATTTCCCAGAGCCTAAATATGGTTTTCTTATTTTTATAGTGTTCCGTTATTTTCTTATTTTTCCAGTATCCCTCACAGAAATGTATAAGGTTTTATTTATAATTTATAAGTTCTTTTAGCTTTTTTTTTTTTTTTAGTTCTGCAGTTAAGGAGGTGATGTCTTCTTACTGTGACAAGTTCCTTCAGAAAGAGCAGTTTTGTTGGTCTCTACTCTCTATTTGATCACAGCTCCATTGCTAAATGAACTGTTTCAAATTTTTTGCCAGAATGAATGAGTTTCTCTTGCTCTCTCTTGGCTCTTCTGTTCAGTTTTTAATAATAACATTCCATTTGCTCCTTGTTTATTGGTGTTCTAAATCTGTTTTACTACGTTGCAATACAGTGATTATTTAAAATATATATTTTGTAGGATCTCTTTGGGCTAGGTTATTATCCTTTGTGTATTTGAAAATATGCCTACCCAATTTACTTTCCCACTGTCTAGAAAGCCCCTTGGCTTCTCCTCCACTACACAAATTTGAAAAGTTTACAAGGTAGCAGTAGTATGAATTTAAGAATTCTGTATATCCACACATGAGTAAAGATAAAGATAAGTGACAATTTGGAATAATGGGAGAAAAACTCATAGCAAGTGAGAATAAAAACTTTAAGAGAAAGGAGGTAAGAGAAGCTGAAACAAAATTATAAGCTATGTTAGGTGAATCTGCTTTTCTGAGTTGCTTATTAAATGTATCAAAGGAGCAGAAGCAAGTTTCTGACCAAAATACTTAATCCCAATGGAACATTTTAAATATGGAACATGCCACGCAGTTTGTGAGATTCTGTAGTGGATTTAGGTAACTAAAAAAGGACGACATGCACTTCACTCTTTGTGGGAGCTTGTAGTTTGTGGCAAGAAAATTTACAATATGAATAACTGCACAAGGAAATAAGAGGTAATATAAGAGCATATCTGATTAAGCTCAAATAAGTAGAATAAAGCCATCACAACTTAAGAAAGGAGTTTTAATCAATGGAAATCAGTCTTGATCCTACTGAATTATTATTTTAAAATACCTTTGCTATATAATAGTTAAAAACATTTTAATTTTTGGTGTATGATTTTTGAAACCAATAGTTTGTACTGATTATTAGAAACCAAATATCCATGACTAAGTTAAAAAGAGTCTGACACATATATAATTTAATTGAAGACAGGATAATTATAAAGTATGTGCATAAAGTAGCAATCTGTAATAAAAGTTGATTATCATTTAGTGCTGCAGAGATGAATATGTAACTGCTCAGGTTCTTGGTAATCACAAACCAATAAATATCCACTGCTAGGCTGCAAGATAGGGTACGAGCAGTCTTTAACACAGGAAGAAATCTAAAGTGAGGTTTAAGCTAGTAGCTACAATCAGAGATAATATTAAATAAATGATAACAGCGGGGTTTGTAAGAAGTTGTCAGTAACTGTAAACCATGTTAACTGTATTTTTAAAAATAATTTTCTTTAGTTTTCCACTTTTTCTGCTAAAGCTGTCGAAGATCTCTACAATTTGGTATGAGAAGTTCCACGATTTCCCCACGGCAGTGATGAAGACACAGTGGCAGATATTTTGAGCCACCCTTGTGCCCTCTTGAAAATGGATCACAATCAAAACAAACAACTGAAATCTTTCTCAGGAAACAATGTTCTGTTGTCAGGTATTAGGGGTGAAAGGGAGAATGCTCCATTTTTATTCTGAGATTATTTTCGGTCTCCTCTGTCCCCTGTTTTAGATTTTGGCACAATGGATGCACTCAGAATATCTGCCAAAGGGAACGTGAGCTTTAAGAAACTCCTGGAATAAGGCTCAGAAACAGCTGTGAGTGCATCTGCATAGACTACACCCCTGTTCCTTGAATAGAGGTAAGATATATGGTCCAACTTCTGAGGTTTGAAGCAAGTGATGCTTTAGCAATCCCTGCCAATACATGCTTCGTGGGAAAACAGTTTCAGGCTATTTGCTTATAAAGTTATTTGGTAGGGATCATAGAGAAGGAGGTTATCATTTGGTTGTTTACAGATTTCTTGGAAAGTCTTTAATCAACTGATAATAGACATGATTTTTAAAAACAATACATTATTCTATTCATTATCTTAAAATCTCTTAAAAGAATGCATTGCCTACAATATAAAATTTGCTGCATCTACCATGGAATGGAAGGCCCTTTGAAATCTTTCCTGACGTCTGATGCTTTCTATGTTTCAAACCATGCTATTTGGTCTCTTGCACTAGCTTGTACTCACTGTATACTGACCATTTCCTGAACACCTTGTGCATTTCAATATCTCTGTATACCTTTCTTCTCTTTGCTTAAAATGCCCTTAGTGACTTGTGAAAAATTAGTAATTAAAAATATTCCTAGTCCTTCCATTCTGCTCTTTGCCCCTCCAAGAAGTTGCCCTTTTCTTAACCTGCATTTCTTTCAGAATGCTTTTTTGTATTATAGTATTGTCCATACTATAACATTATTTTATGTTGATCTCCTCAAGTGTAGGAATTGTGCTTATATCACCAGAACCAAACATACTGACCAACGCATAGCAGGAACTCATTAAACATTTATAGAATAAAAACAAAGAGAAAGGAGGATGGGATGGTTGGAAAATAAATAGAAAGAAGAGACAGTTGAGGGAATGAGAAAAGAAATAAGGATGGAGGGGAAAAGCAAACGGAGATAGTGAAACAGGAAGAGAGAGAGAGGAGGAGGAAAAAAGGAAAATGACAGGAAAAGAAAGGAAAATGAAAGGGAAGGAAGTGGGACAGAGGGAGGAAAAAAGGGAAGAAGGAATAATTGCATAATCAGAAAATAAATTTCCGATCATCTGATATAATAAAAGTACCACTGTTCATCAAACATGAAAAATCAGAATTCAAAATATGTTCATAATTTGTGAAGTACAGAAATAAAAAAATAGTAAAACTAAAAGAGCTAGTTAGCTAATTCAGCAAAGTTGCAGGCTTGTAAGATTAAAATGCAAAAACCAGGTAAACTTCTATACACCAGCAAAGAAGAATCCAAAATGGAAATTTAAAAAGAATTCCATTTACAGTAACATCTAAAAGAATAAAATATATAAGAATAAATACAACCAAAGATGTAAAGGACTGTTATGCAGAAAACTACACTATACTGCTGAAAGAAATTGAAGAAGAGTTAAATAAGTTGCAAGACAACCCTTGTTGATGGATGGGAAGATTTAATATTGTTAAGATGTCAGTACAACCTGTCTTGGCTTCCAAACTGCTAAAACAAATATCTTACAATGCATTAGCTTAACAACAGGAATTTATTGGCTTATGGTTTCAGAGGCTAGAAAGCTTACCTCTTCAGGGGTTAGTATCTTCTGGCTGGTCAGCAACCTTTGAAGCTCTTTGGTTTTTCTGTTACTGGACAATGCAGAAGGCAGAGCTTTCTTTTCCAGATTTTTGTTCACTTTTCGTTCTAGTTACTCTCCAGGCTTTTTCTTGGTATCCAGTTTCCTTTGCTTATAGCCTTCAGCCATATTAGATCAAGGTCCACCCCTACTTAGTTTGGGTACACCTTTACTAATAACATCTTCACAGGTCCTGTTTACAGAAGGGTTCAGGGGATCAGGGGGTGAGACCTGAACATACCTTTTGGGGCATAATTCAGTCCCCTGCACTACCCAGCACTACCCAAAGTAATCTACAGATTCAACACAACCTCTATCAAAATCTTAGAAGCCATTTTTGCAGAAATAGAAAAGCAAATCCTCAAATTCATATGGAATTACAAAGGGCCCAGAATAGTCAAATCATTACTGAAGAAAAACCAAGTTGAAACTTTTGCACTTCCTGATTTCAAAACTTACCACAAACTACAGTACTCAAAATAGTGTGGTAATGGTGTAAAGATAGAGCAAGAGGGTCCAGAAATGAACCCCCAGTATCTATGGCCGTCTAATTTTCAACACGTTTGTCAAGTACATTAAGTGGGGGAAAGAATGGTCTCTTCAACAAATGATACTGGGAAAACTGGCTGTTCACATGGAAAAAAAGTTGGATCCCTACTTCATACCATATACAAAGATTAACTCTAAAATAACTCAAAATGGATCAAGAGTGTAAACACAAAACCTAAAACTACAACTCTTAGAAGAAAACAAAGGGTAAAACTTCCATTACCTTGAATTTGAGAGTGATTTGTAGATGACACTAAGAACGTGAGCAACAAAGAAAAAATAGATAAAATGGATTTCATCAAAATTAAGAACTTATATCAAAGAATATTTCAAGAAAGTGAAAAGAAAACCTACAGAATGGTAGAAAATAATTGATAGCTATGTATCTGATAGGGGTTTAATATCCATCATATATAAAGAACTGCTGTATAAAGAACTGCTACAGCAAAACTAGAAAGGGACAAATACTCCAATTAAACATGGACAGTGGACTTGAATAGATAGTTCTCCAAGAAGATATACAAATGGCCAATAAACACATGAAAGCATGCTGATACCCCTTTTTAGATATCAGGGAAATGCAAATAAAAACCACATTGAGATATCTCCTCACACTCATTAGGATGGCTAGTACTAAAATAGAAAAAAAGTGTTGGTGAGGACGTGGGGAGGTTGGAACACTTGTACATTATTAGTGGGATTGTAAAATGGTGCAGTCACTGGGAATCAATTTGGTAGTGCATCAGATATTTAAACTTAAAATTACCATATGATCTGCCAATTCAACTTACAGGTATATGCCCCAAATAATTAAAAACACGAACTCTTTTGTGCACCAATGTCCAAAGCAGCATTATTCACAATAGTCAATAGAAGCAACCCAAATATCTGTCAACAGATGAATTAAAAAACAAAATATAGTATATGCATAAAATGGAATGTTATTCAGACATAAAGTAAAATGATGTTCTGGTACATGCTGCAACAGTGATGAATCTTGAAGACATTGTGTTGAGTAAAATAAACCAGACACAAAAAGACAAATATCACATGGTTCCACTTATATGAAATACACATAGAATATGAAGTTTCATAGACACAGAGTACAGTTACTGGGAGCTGAGAGGTGGGTGCAGAGTTTCTGTTTGAGGTGATAAAAAAGTCTTGATAATGGATTTTGGTGATAGTAGTGCAATTGTGAATGTAATTGACATGACTGAATTTGCACACTCAAAAGTGTTTAAAATGGGAAATTGTGAGTTGTGTATATGTTATTAAAATAAAAATTTAATTTAAAAAATGTAGGTCAAAAAACCTAGTAAGTAAATAACTATAATAAATGCAGGATAGATTACACCTAGCTAACAAATAAGAGATTGACTTTAGAACTTCATTCCAACCAGTGCTGAATCAGAGTCTAATTAATTAACCTTTAGCAAACAGTGGTATACTTTATTTTAGAATGAAAAATGAAAATCAGGTAATTTTCATCACCTAGAAATGAAAATAATGTATCAATTTCAGATCCTAAAATAAACATACTAACAAATATCCTAGGAAGAACTTGTATCTCTGACCATTATGTAAGGACTAATGTCACATGTTTTGAGCTAGCTAACTTTTATTATTTTTTAAAATTTATTAATTAAAAAAATTAAGAACAAACAAAAACATTAACATATAATTCCATTATACATATATATTCAGTAATTCTCAATATCATCACATAGTTACGTATTCATTATTTCTTAGAAAATTTGCATCAATTCAGAAAAAGAAATAAAAAGACAACAGAAAAAGAAATAAAACAATAATAGAAAAAATAAGATTATGCATACCATACCCCTTACCCCTCACTTTCACTTATCACTAGCATTTCAAACTAAATTTATTTTAACATTTGTTCCCCCTATTATTTATTTTTATTCCATATGTTCTACTCATTTCTTGACAAGGCAGATAAAAGAAGCATCAGACATAAGTTTTTCACAATCAAACAGTCACATTGTGACAGCTATATCATTATTCAATCATCCTCAAGAAACATGGCTACTGGAACACAGCTCTCCATTTTCAGGCAGTTGCCTCCACCCTCTCCATTGCATCTTGAATAACAAGATGATATCTACTTAATGCATAAGAATAACCTCCAGGACAACCTCTCGACTCTGTTTGGAATCTCTCAGCCATTAACACTTTGTCTCATTTCGCTCTTCCCCCTTTTGGTCGAGAAGGTTTTCTCAATCCCTTGATGCTAAGTCTCAGCTCATTCTAGGGTTTTTCTCAATCCCTTGATGCTGAGTCTCAGCTCATTCTAGGATTTCTGTCCCACGTTGCCAGGAAGGTCCACACCCCTGGGAGTCATGTCCCACATAGACAGGGGGAGGGTGGTGAGATTGCTTGTTATGTTGGTTGGAGAGAGGGGCCACATCTGAGCAACAAAAGAGGCTCTCTTGGGGGTGACCCTTAGGCCTAAATTTTAAGTAGACTTGACCTATCCTTTGCGGGGTTAAGTTTTATACGAACAAATCCCAAGGCTGGGGGCTCAGCCTATAGCTTTGGTTGTCCACACTGCTTGTGAGAATATCAAGAATTCAACTTGGGGAAATTGCATTTCTCCCTGTTCTCACCATTCCCCGAAGGGGGCTTTGCAAATACTTTTCCACTCACTGACCAAATCGCTCTGGAATTCATCGGGGTATCACTCTGGACAAACCAACAAAATATCATGTCCTACCTGAGATTCCAAGTACTTATGGTCTTCAAATTATCTACATAAGTTATATTAGGAAATGCACTAGTCAAAATATAAATTTTGAAACAAACATTTTTTGCTTTAGTCTCACACATAAGGTGACATTTTAAAATATTAATTGCCATCTATTTTCATGAGCTAGCTAACTTTTAGAATTTACTGGCAAAAGTATAGTGATGATGATGATGAAGAAAATAATAGAGAGGAAAAAAGAAAAATTGAAGATAAAGATACTTTACCCTGATGTATCCATGTCTATAAATTATATATATTTAATATACCTTATGTGTCAACAAATGTTGGCCCAGATCAGGAGCAAGAAATATTTTGTTCAGTAGAGCACATATTTGGTGAGATGCAAACAATTTTGGTTGGTTTGTTACATTTTTAAATATCTCTGTATTTAATTTAATTGCCTTTGGTCAGGGATTTGATTGTATACAGATTAGTTGAAGGAATCTGGTTCTGCCTGTAGATACATATAAGTTATAGATTAATTTTGTTACATAGGCTTTACTTTTTATTGTTTCTTTTCACCTCTCTCAAATCACAGTCCCCTAATATATCAAGCGACATACTTCAGAGAACTTGATTTTTCAATACACAAACATCTTTATTTAACTTTCTCTCTGTGATTAATAGGGTATCTTCTCTAGCCCTTTTTCACAGGTCTGGTTGTTACCCCACTACACTAAAGTGTAAAGACAGTATTCAACAAAGATTGTACCTAAGAGGAAAAGGGAATGATGTACCTACTTTCTCTCAGTCATTCCTCTCTTCTTAAGTGTCTAATGGTTAGGTTGAGAACAGGAAAGACAGCCATTTGGGGAAAAGAAAAAAAAAGCTTGAAGACCATCTGAATTATGGGAGGGAATTACCGCTAAAACACCTTACTACAATTTTCTTCCTGGTTAACACAAACTTGTTTTTAGAAGCTTCTTCGGTAAATCACATTGTCTTTCCACTGTTTTCTAACAGCTGTCTTCTTTTAAATAAGCTGATAGTTAATCACTGGTTCTGGAAACTGTGTTACCTTATGACTCTTACTTAGTGAGTCCAGTGAACATTGATAGCAGGTTTCAAACAATTCTCAGAGACCAATGAAGCATTAGCTTACATATTTTTTATGTGGGTTCAATGCCTATCTCTAAATTCAATTTTTCTTCCTTGTGACAAAGGTTCCCAAACACTTCTGTCAAATTATACAATAAAAAAAATTCCTCTACAATGGCAAAGTTGTTTTGGAAGTTATTTTCCTAACAAATTCATTGAAAAAGTTATGGTCTGATGTGGGAGTCCCGAGTTTGATACCCAGCCTGTACACCCCAAAAAAAGAAAAAAAGTTGTGAACAAAATTGCCTACGATATAGCATATCACATATCTGCTTCTGTGTGTGTATGTATAGATATAGAAATACGTATATATAGGGAAACACAAACATTAAGTTATTGTCTGAAATGACCTTGCAGACTCTGTCATTGGGAGCTAGTTATAAGCAGTATACTTTTGAATTGTTTTAGTTGGATAACTTCATTTATGGCAAATAAATCTCCTAATTTAATCTTCATAATATTTTTTGTTTTTCTCCCATCTTGAAGCAAAAATATTGATGAATAGATTTCAGTCCTCAGACTGACTGCAGGCCTCTGATTTCCAGGGTCTCAACTATGTCTATACCATTAACTGTTCCATTAACTTTAAGCAAGGCAAACAAAACAAAAAAAGCAAACAGTGCTTTTTGTTTATTTTTTTTGCAAGGTCCTATGTTGTCAGCCCACTGGCTCCTTGCTGTTCTTTGAAGAGGGCAAGGTCATTTCTGTTTCTAACCCAGGGCCTTGGTATTGATTCTTCTCTGCTAGCATCCTCTTCCTCCAGACTTTATATGGTCCACCTCTGGTCATTCAATTATCTATTTCACTTTTGCTTTCTTAGCGAGATCTTCGTTGACCAGCTGTTTGGTTCCCTGTCATTTTAAAAAATATATTTTTATTGAGAAATCTTCACACATATACATTCCATACATTATGTACAATCAGTGGCTCACAATATCATCACATAGCTGTGTATTCTTCATCATGATCATTTTGTAGAACATTTCATCACTCCAGAAAAAGAAATAAAAAGAAAAAAGAAGCCACTTATATACAATATACACCTTACCCATCCCTATCATTGACCACTGGTACTTCCACCTACTCAATTTATTTTACCCTTTGTCCCCCTATAATTTATTTATATTTTTATCCATTTTTTTATCCATCTGTCCATACCCTGCATATAAGGAGCATCAGACACAAGATTTTCACAATCACACAGTCACATTGTAAATGTTATATCTTTATACAGTTGCCTTCAAGAATCATGGCTACTGGAACACAACTCAACAGTTTCAGGTACTTCCCTCCATCCACTCCAATACACCACAGACTAAAAAGGGATATCTATATAATGCATAAGAATAATCTCCAGGATAACATCTTGACTTTGTTCAAGAAAGTTCAAAAACTTATTTTTGTTCAAAGAAAGTTTCAGCCACTGAAACTTTATCTCATTTCTCTCTTCCCCCTTTTGATCAAGAAGGGTTTCTCAATCCCTTGGTGCCAGGTCCTGGCTTATCCCAGGATTTCTGTCCCATGTTGCCAGGGAGATTTAAATCCTGGGAGTCATGTCCCACAAGGGAGAGCAATGAGTTCACCTGCTTAGTTGGCTTAGAGAGAGAAGCCACATCTGAGCAACAAAAGAGGTTCTCTAGGGTTGACTCTTAGGGTTAATTTTAAGTAGGTTTAGCCTATCCTTTGTAGAAATAAGTTTCATAGATGCAAACCCCAAGATTGAGGGCTCGGCCTATTGATTTGGTTGTCCCTATAGCTTGCAAAATATCAGAAATTCTCCAAATGGAGAAATTGAGTATTTCCTCCTTTCTCCTCATTCCCCCCAAGGGGACTTTGCAAGTACCTCTTTATTCACTGCCCAAATTACTTCTGGGATTTATCAGGGTATCACACTAATCTGGACAAATCAACAAAATCTCACTCCCTATTCAAGATTCCATGTACTTATGGTATTCAACTAAACTGACTATATAAGTTAAATTAGGAAATGCACTACTCAAAATATAAATTTTGTGCCCAATAAACATCCCTCCCTTTAGTCTCAGAAGTTGAAGTTTAAAAGTATGCATGGTATCATCCTTTACCCAGTCTTCTGATTTACCTTAGTCGTATCCAGATCAGCTTTATCACATTTTCAGCTTTTTAAACAGTTCCTATACGTGGTACTGCTGACTCTCAGCTTCAGGGCTCTGACTCTGAGTCTCAGGTGTTACATAAGTACCCAGAATTTCTGAGAAAGTTGTTATATACAAACAGCTCAGTAACTCAGAATTTAGAATTAATAGTTGTACCTTCTGAATATATGTGACTGCTCTAAGAGCTTACAATCTAGGACCCTATACCATAAGCCCCAACATGATAACCCATTCTTTTGACTTTAGTTCACTGAGTTTTTATATAATAGTTGGTCCAAATGATTGAGGCATGACAACATTTGTCTTTTTGTTCCTGACATTTCATTCAACATAGAGCTCTTACAAGGTTCATTCATCTAGTTGCATGCCTCACAACTTCATTCCTTCTTGTGGTCATTTAGTAGTCCATTTCATGTGTACACCATTGTTCCCCATTCCATTCCTCAGTCATTATACCCTTAGGTCACCTCCATTCATTTTGGGTCATGAACACTGGTGCCAGAAACACCATTGTGCAAATGCCCATTCATGTCCCCACACTCAGTTCTTCCAGGCATATTCTGAGCAATGGTGTTTCGGGATCCTATGGCAAACCCACCCCTAACCCCCTGTGACACGACCACACTGCCCTACAAAGGGCTGTACCTCTCATTTCCCAACTGACAGTGAATAAATACATCTCTTTATCCACATTTTCTCCAGCACTTCTCTCTGTTCATTTTTAAATAGTTTTATTCACACATCTTTTTCTTTTTGTCAATCTAGCTAAGGGTCCATCAATTTTATTGATTTTCTCAAAGAACCAGCTTCTGGTTTTGTTGATCTTCTCAATTTTTTCATGTTCCAAGTACCTTTTTGTTAATTTATTTATCTCTGAAGTCCTGTGAGGTGTTACTTTTTATATCATAAAACTACATTTTTCTGGTGTAAATGTTTATAATCAGTTTTTAAAAAAGAAGATACCTGGTCATATATCTTCTTTTCTGTATAAAACTTTCCTCTTTATTCATTATGATTTTCCCCCTTAATTCTGTCTTGATGGCTTTAAAATAGCTTTCATAGCTTCTTTTTGTTTATATTTGTTTTTCATATAAATGACCACTTACCTTTATGTGGACCTCCAGGAATCAGGATAAATCAACCATGGTACAAGAATAGGGCCCTGGGAGTCAAATCTCTGCCAAGAAGTCCATGGGCTCCTCAGTGAGAGAACAGGATACCTGGGATAGTGAAGAGATAGTGCAGTAAATATTTACTAACTGGAATGGAAGCATATTATGTTAACTTTATGACAGTAGTGATGCACCGAAATATTAACACTATTCTCAAACCTTTATTTTTAATTTCTTTCTATTGTTTTTTTCGAAAGTATTTTTATTGGAGAACACATTGTTCTTTTTTCCTAATTTTCTTTTATATAACTTGAAAATCTCTTCTTTCAGCTAGTTAGTTTAATATACTTATATTTACTGTGATTTCAGGGAACCACATAATTTCTCAAACCCTAAGCACTCTCTTTTCAGAGAACTACCTGGTATTTATTCATCTATGTATAGGAAACATGGATAGTTTCCATAGTGTGGGAGATGAGAAAGGAATGCCTAGTAGCCGACCTAGCAAGGCAACGAGGAACTCTTACAGCTCAAGGTTTCCTCACTGACTCCAATCGACATTAATCTAACTTTGGCTGCTTTTCTGTCCCCAAATAAAACTGTAACAATAAATGGCAGGGCACAATCAGAATTGCTGCCAAGGTACTCCCTTTGGCATCCATTCCTTTCCCCTCAGACTGACATTCCTGGGTATACACAGAGACCCAAACACCATCTAGCTTATCAATTATTTTTTGAGTTTAAATATTAGATTCTGGGATAAATCAAATGCCCTATTCTGTAACATCTGCAGGGTCTTATTTAGGGGAAAGAATAAGCAGTTGTTAATCAGCTTCTTGTTCTGAAGTATACTTTTCATCTTTCTCCCTCCTCCTTCCTAATAAGTGCATAGAGCACAGTTTACAAATTACTTCAGAGCAGCTATCCTGCATTCATGGTGGAAAATATTTTTGAAGAATCTGAGCTTTTACTGTATCTCTATTTTATAAACACTTTAAACTTACAGGCTTCTTGAAAACTGAGACCATATATGATTAATTTTTATATTTTTAAAATATCAAAATGCTTTGAGCATAGTAGTATACTGTAAAAGTTATTTTGAAGTAATTTCAATATAAGTGAGCTTTAGAAGTATAGATTTCACACAAGGACAAGAGATACCAAAATTCTTGCCATCTCAGATATGTCATCCAAATTATTTTGCACATAGGAAGGATCCTCTCTCTCTCTCTCTCAGTTTCTGAATGAAAAGTTTTTGTGATTATTGTAGCTTGAATTATTTACTGTACATTAGTTTTAAAAGCTCAAAGCAGAAATCTAGCATACAGAGTTTTCACTATCCTACTGTACTTTTTGTTTCCACTATGATCTAAAACACACCCTCACCACATGTGAACCTCATAAATTCCAAGTCATAAACTCAGTTTTGGTGGAAGAGCTAGTATTGTCTAGTTTTAAAATCCTAGACTTCAAACAGTCAGTTATTTTGCAATCATATTTTCCCTTAGAGGAACCAGCAGGAGAGAATATCCAGATGTCAACCCAAGATAATGTATCAAAAATGGGACGTGTGAGAAAAATCAGTCTAGGAGTACTCCAAGGTTTGGAATCACTTGGAATATCAGATTATAAAATAAAAATAAAAAGCATGTACCCATCATCCATGCATCTGCAGGAAAACCTTTCAGGAGAAGGTGAACATTAAAGTAATTTCTGATGGAGTCATAATACCTATCACTATCAAGAAATCTTTATTTGCAAATATGAGTACTCTCTTGCTAGTACTCAAAAGTCCCCTAATATCTGGTCCTTTATTCACACTAGTCTGACCATGCCCTAAATCCTGATAATATCAACTATATGCATTTCCACTACTGTTACCTAGATGGCTAAACATAGCTGGAGAAAACACATATGATGAATGTACATTCATTGGCTCTCAAAATTGTTTACTGTTTTTTTTTTAGTTAACGCATTTTCATGTTCCCTGTAATGGCGAATAGAAACCTTTCCATAGAGTCTTTCAAATTCTCAGCCAGTGCTACAGTAGTTTCTTGCCACCTAACTGAGCTTCTCAATTCTTTTACTCCTTTCTAATAAACCCTTTATGACCAACTAGAGTGAGTTTACCTTTTTTAACATTTTATTAAAATGTGGCACACATGCACAAAAGTGCACACACAGTGTGTCTTTTTCTCTCTTCCAGTCACCACGCAACACCCATGATTTCTACCACCTTATATGGTGTTGTCTGTTTTAGTCCTTTATATGAATAGATTCATAGATAATGCATTCTTTGGTGGCTGGATTTTTGTCCTGGGAAATAGGATTTTAAGATTAATTTGTGTTATACATAGTTATCCAATGTTCATTCTCGTTGTATAGTATTTTATCCTGTGACTATTCTAATATACATTTATCCAATAATATTGTGTGACTACACTTACAAATACTTATCCATCCTTAAATACTCATTTATATAGTATTTGATTAGTTTCCAGTTTAAGGATATTATAAAATCGTGTTGCTATAAACATCTTTGTTTATCTCTATTAATGAGTATACTCATGCATTTCCCTTACAGTCATACCTAAAAGGGTACTAAATAATATATTTATTCAGTTTTTTTTTTATTTTCTGGTGATTATTTTTTTAAAACTTTTTTTTATTGCATAGTATAACATATATACAAAGCAAAGAAACAAAAAAGCAGTAGTTTTCAAAGCACTCTTCAACAGGTGGGTTCAGGATAGATTCCAGAGTTTGTCATGTGCTACCATATGATCCTCTCATATTTTTCCTTCTATCTGCTCCAGAATATAGGAGGCTAGAGGCTTAAATACCTTTTTATCATCGCAATCGACTTTTTTTCCTTCTTTTTTTGTGAACAATAACAAATGTACAAAAAAGCCATTAAATCCCAAGCACAGCACCAAAGTTAGTTGTAGAACATATTTCCGACTTTGATATGGGTTACAAATTCACAATTTTAGGTTTTTACTTCCAGCTGCTCTAAAATGCTGGAAACTAAAAAATATATCAATTTAATGATTCAGCATTCATATTCCTTTCTTAAGTCCTGTCTTCTATGTATAATTCCACCATTACCTTTGATCTTTCCATATCTCTCATTGGGGTTGTTTGGGCTATGACGATTCTAAATTTTTGATATTGGAAGGGTCCGTCACTAATATGGGGTAGGGAGATGAAACTATCTGATGTTTTGGAGAGGCTGAGCTAGGTTTCAGGGCTTATCTGGACCAGGGACCCATCTGGAGGTTGTAGGTTTCTGGAAAGTTACTCTAGTGCCTGGAATCCTTGTGGAATCATATACATTGCCCTAGGTGTTCTTTAAGATTGGCTGGAATAGTCCTGGTTGGGGGTTGGCAGGTTGTGATAGGTAGCAAGATCTACCTGAAGCTTGCATAAGAGCAACCTCCAGAGTAGCCTCTCGACTCTATTTGAACTCTCCCTGCCACTGAATCTTTATTAATTACACTTCTTTTCCTCCATTTAGTTAGGATGTAATTGTTGATACCATGGTGCCAGGTCTGGATTCATCCCTGGGAGTCCTCTCCCATGTCAGCAGGGAGACTTTCACCCTTGGATGTCATGTCCCATGTAGGGGGGAGGGCAATGATTTCACTTGCACAGTTGGGCTTAGAGAGAGTGAGGCCACATCTGAGCAACAACAGAGGTCCTCCAGAAGTAACTCTTAGGCATGCCTATAGGTAATCTTGGCTTCTGTGCTACCTAAGTAAGCTTCATAACAGTCAGCCTCCTGATTGAGGGTATGGTCTATTGATTTGGGTGTCCCTAAAGATTGACACAGTATCAGGGGTTTCCCTGATGGTAAGGTTTAATAGTTCCATAATATTTCTCCCCTCCCTCAGGGGACTTTGCCAATACTTTTTAATTATCTGGTTAATATACTCTAGGATGTTTCCAGGCATTACAATAATCTATACAGGATTAAAGGACCTCTTTATCATTTTGTGCTCTCTGTGTTTCATTTGTTCAAATGCAGATACATTGAATTAGATTATACACTACAGAATATTTCAGTTCCACATCAAATAAACCTTTCTTCCATTGCTCTCAAAGAGTATGTGTGTTTCTAAAATATAGACAATCTGCCTTACCCCTATGTTCTGAATTCCTTTAACCCCAACCTGTTCGGCTTTGTTCTTATCCTTTCAGAATCCAGAAATAATAATCATCACTCCAAACTTAATGTGTCTGCTCTAAAAGCTTACAATCTAGGCCCCTGTTTTCTTATAAGCATTTTCTAAAGGTGACCATACCATTGTTGTTTTTTTGTTTCTGGCTTATTTTGTTTGAACAAACATCCCACATGTTCATTCACATCATTGCATGCCTCACAATATTGTTCCTTTTTGTAGCTGCACAGCCTTCGTTCATAAGTATACACCATCATTCACCATTCTCCTTCTCCATCAGTGCATCCTTCAGTCACCAGCATTCATCAGGCATCATGTAGAGGGCCCAAAGTCCACAGTCTATCAACATTCTCAATTTTAGGTAATTTCATTGTTCCCAAGAGACAGAAAACAATAGAAACACCCTCAGCAAATACGAAATCTAAACCTCCTTTTAACTCTTGTCCCTTACCCCATTATTTACCTCTGCTATTTATTCGTTTTACTAGATACTGTTCAGTTTACCAACGTGTTGTTACCTATTTACACTAATACTAGCAAGTAAATGGGAGTTGCAGTTAATTCAAATACTTGTCAGCATTTTCGTATTGTCATTTTTTGTTTTTTAATCGTTCTGGTAGGTGTGTAGTTGTATTCCATCGTGGTTTCAATTTGCATTTCTTTAATAACTAATGAAGTTGAATAATTTCTCATTTATTTAATGAATGTTTGAATATTTTCTTTTGTGATGCTTTCAGCTTTCTGTTGGATAGACTGGCTTTTGTTACTGATTTGGAGTTCTCAGACATTTATATTTTAATTGTCTTCTCACTCAGTATGCAGTCTTATCTTAGTGGTAGCTTTTTTCAGCTGTCAAAAAAAATGTGCAAAAAAGCTATAAATTTCAAAGTACACTGCAACAATTGGTTTAGAACAGATTTCATACTTTGGTATGAGTTACAGTTCCACAATTTTAGGTGTTTCCTTCTAGTGGCCCCAGACACTAGAGACTAAGAGAAATATTGATGTAGTGATTCAGCACTCATATTAATTCCTTAAATCCTGTCTTCTCTGTAATAATGCTACCTACTCCTTTGATCTTTTTCCCAAACTTTAGGGGTATTGGGACTATGCCCATTCTAACTGTTTCATTTTATAAAGGGCTGTAATAATTTATGGTAGGCGGATGGAACTAGTTGATATTTTGGAGATGCTAGCCCCTCTGGGTTTTAGGGCTTATCTGGCCTAGGACCCTATCTGGAAGTTGTAGGTTTCTGGAAAGTAATCGTAATGCTTGGAACTTAAAATCTCAGATAGAGCCATTGGTGTTCTTGAGGTCGGCAGGAACAGTTTTGGTTGGGATTTGGCAAACCATGATAACTAGCATTACCTAGCTGAAGCTTGTGTAAGAGTTGCCTCCAGAGTAGCCTCTCAACTCTATTTGAACTCTCTCAGCCACTGATACCTATTTGTTACAATTCTTTTCCCCCTTTGGGGGATCCCATGGTGCCAGGGGCAGCTCATCCCTGAAAGTCATGTCCCATGTTGCCAGAGACTTTTACTCCTGTGTCCCATGTAGGCAGGAGGGTAATGATTTTCCTTGCAGAGTTGGCCTTAGAGAGAGAGAGACCACATCTGACCAACAAAAGAAGTTCTCTGGAAGTTACTCTTAGGCATAACTATAGAAAAGTGGTGACTTCTTATGAAGAGTCTTTCTTAATTTTAATGTGTTCCAAAGTATCTTTCTATTCTTTTTATGTAAAGTACTTTTTGTCATTTAAAAAAAAATCCTGTCTTACACCAAAATTACAAAACTCTTCTCTTAATTTTCCCTTCAAGTACTTTGTTGTTTTACTTAATTACATTTAGATATGCCAAGTGTCTAGAGTTAGTTTTTAAGTTTGGTGTGAATTGGGGGCCAAGGTAATTTTTTTCCGTGTTTAGCTACTTACTCAGTATCATTTATAGAAAAGTTAGCCTTTCCTTACTGAATTGAAATGCTACATTTGTCATAAATCAAATGACCATTTATGTGTGGGTTTGTTTCTCTTCCATTATTCAGCTTAGTTATATTTAATTCAATACTACATATCCTTAATTATCATGGCTTTATAATAAGTATGATCCTTTTAAAAAATATTTTTATTCACAAATCTCCACATGCATATAGTAATACATGGTGTACAATCAGTGGCTCACAATATCATCATATTGTTGTGTATTCATTACCATGATAATTTTTCAGAACATTTGCATCACTCCAGAAAAAGAAATAAAAAGAGAAAAGAAGGAACTCATACGTCCCATACGCCTTATCTGTCCTTCTCATTGACCACTAGTAATAAGTATGATTCTTGAAACCCGATACTATAAGTCCTCCTGCTGTTATTCTCTATCAATGTTGCTTTGGCTGTTCTTGGTCCTATGACTAAGAATCAAATTCATCCTTTGTATGGATTTTAGGATGTTTGCCAGTTTCCTTAGAAACACCAGATGAAATTTTAATTGGAACTTCATTAAATATATAGATCTATTTTGAAGAAGTAACAATATTTAATTTTCTGTTATATTAACATGATATTTATTTATTATTTAAATCTACTTTATTTTCTCTCAATAATGTTTTCCATGTTTAAGAGATCTTGCACATCCTTTGACTTATTCCTATGTATTTGGATCTTTATGTTTTCATCAATGGTTTCTGTCAGGTCTCAGAAAATAAACATGACATACAAAATGAATTCTGCAGCATGGGGTCCTCTTCAATTTCTCTCCCTCAGCAGCTTCTCTGACAAGACCTAAGGTGCCTGCCAAATAGATGAGCACAAACATATCAATGCCCTGCCTGCCAGATGCCAGACCATATAACCATGAGCATGAAGGCATGATCTGCACCAGCCTGATATCTCCCAGTGATGCCTGTGGCTGCACAACACCCCCCACCCCTCTTGGTGCATTTTTTCCTTTAAAATCACAGGCTTTCAGAAAGGGAGCCATTTTTCCTTTCACTGGGAGGTTTCATTGTCTCCCGCCTGCCTATTCTCCCCCTGCTCTCACTGTCGTTTTCAGTCTTTCAATAAGCTTTAACTTGCTGTCTCGTGTGGAATCCTTTAACGACCCTGTGCCTAACATAAATGGTGCCAAAACCTGGGACGCTGATCTGACCAAAGGCTTAGCTTTCTAACCCCTCAGGGCTACTGGACTGCCTTCCAGTCAACCCCATTTGGAGATTGGGCTGAGGTTTGAGTTTCTGGCCCCTAGGGGCTATGGGAGCAGCCTTCTAGTCACTCTGTCCCTGAACTGGCATGGTCACTATAGTTTCATGATACGTATAATCATCACTATATATATTATATATTTGATATATATAATCATCACTATAGTTTGATAATTGATGGCTTGAGTTTCCAGTTCAGACTATCTTAACATGATGCCAGCTCACATCCATGGCATTCAAACAGCTACAACTAATTTGGCCCTAGGTAAGTGATGTCTTTTTGCCCACATCCTACCCTTGAGAGTTTTGTTTGGTGGCCCAGGGACAACCCAACCCACCTCAGCATGGTGTTTAGGCTTGCATTAAAGCAGTCCCAACCTCAGTGCTTACAGAATCTGAGTGCTCAGTCAAAACTCTCCCACACTCAGGGAGAGTGACACTCAGGGAGCTTGATGCTCAGGGTCCATTTTTCCTGGTGCAGCAGTCAAAACAGCTTGGAGTCACCTTAAGTGAATGACTGCATGCACTTTCCTCGTGTCCAACAACAAACTGGAAATGCCTGCTTTGTTGTCATGAAGGATCATGGATCTGGGTGAATAGCCTCACTTATAGGGCCCCACCCTGGTGTCCTGCAGACACCCTGACCTCTTTACCTTGATACATCTAAGACACCCTGACCTGCTTTAACGCATCATCTGTTTTGGTCCACCCCGGCATGGTACCCCAACCCAGCATCTACCTCAGTGCCCCTAATGCACTCCAACTTGCTTTAATGCCACGTTTACTTCAGCCCACTTCAACATGGTGCCCTGACCTGCTTTGACGTGGCACCTACTCCAGCAATCATGGGCAATGCCCTATGAATTCCTGACACCACTCTCAGTAAACTCCCACTAAAAAAAAATTATAAATTAAAAGAAAACCAGAAAAACTTATTTTTCTCTGCGATTCAGCTTGACCATATTACCCTTTAGAATAACAAAGACATTGGCCACAATATGACACTTTCAATTAACAAATGGTCTAAAAGTTCCTCCTCCCAAGCTTAATGACTTTATTCCTTTGTGTTATTCTATCACATAAGTGTTTCGTGTCTGTTTAATTGTCAACTAATATATCAGTATGTTAAATATTTAGTGGTTGTTTGTTAGCTAATGTGTTCAGTCTAATTATTAATTGGTATGTTCCTACATTTATATTAGTCAAATGTTCATGTATTTTTTTTTTTTTTAATTTGCATATGGGCAGGAAGCACCAGGGATCGAACTCCAGACCTCCAGCACGGCAGGTCAGAGCTCTGCCTGCTGAGCCACGGCAGCCGCCCTAGTCAATTGTTCGTAACTGGTTACTCATTACAGAAATTCTCTTAAAAAGAGAACCTTTAGGCTATATTAAAAATTAAAAGCATTTTAGTTATAAGTCTATAAAAAGATTTCATTTCTATAACATAATCTGACTCCACTATAATTTAAAATGTAAATATTACTACAAGCAAAAAATTAAACGTTATTTCATCCTGTTTTTACATAGAATGAAGATGAGATTTGATGGCATATTCAATCCTTTATCCTTCTCAAAAATGTTTTTGTGTTTCTGTTTTTCTTTTCAAATAATAAATTTCCTATTTACATCTGTATGCATTTTCAGTGTGCATAGTCCCATACCTCTGGATATTAACAGCAAATTAATAAGAAAATTCTTAACAAGCCATAGACCTAATATCTTTCTATCTGTGCAACCAATTAAAAAGTTTTCCCATATTTAACTTAAAACAAATTCAATGAGCTCAATATAGTTCCCAGAACTTAATAGTCAATATACTTTTAAAGTTCTTTGCAATTTTAAAATATTATTAAAACAATGGAAGAAATTAAATAATCTTTCAACTAAACAAGTGCAATGTATATTTTCCTTAAAAATTAAGGTTAATAAAAATATAAAAGGATTTTTTGTAATTTTAATTACCTGAATTTTAAAAAATCTAACTTTTCTTTCTTAGCCATTTGTTACCTCAATATGTATAAGAATTTGAAGTTATAATAACTTTATTAATGCCAGTTTGTCATGAATAAAAAGACATAAAATAGCTTTTAAGTGTTTAATTCTAGTTAAAATATACCCCTATTAAGGCTTTATATAAAACAGTGGTGACAAAGGAATAAAAATGCTGAGAGAATTTAAAAAACAGAGAAATAAAAAATGACCTAAGAAGTCCTCATAGAGATGACATGTATAAAACCTTTAAATAAAAAAGTAACATTTGAACAAATAGAACTCAGAACAAATTTTTAAAAACCACAGCTTAATTCTGTAAATTAACACATTCCTGGCATTGTTTAGCAGCTGAAAATATTGTTAAGAAAACTTTTGAGTTTTTTGCTGAATTGAATTGAGAGATTTTAATTATATTGCAAAATAATCATTTATGTGTTCTGAATATAAAGTATATAAATGCTTGGCCATGTTCTACACCCCAACATAAATTTCTTTTCTTCCTCCATTATTTTACAGATCTCTGGCTCTTCTTCCCTTCATAAATACTATTATTAAAAGGAAGTATACTAATTAAAAAGCTTTATAAATGTATTATCAAGTTTATTTCTAATTATATGCAGTTTAAATAAGTAAAAACTATAGATAAAATAAATACAGAAGGTAATAGAGAGTTTAAAGAAATAAATTTTATTTGTTATAATCATTATGGATTACAAGCCCTAAATGGATGAAGAAAGTAATAGAGAATTAAAGGAAATAAATTTTATTTGTTGTAGTCATTTTTAATTATAAGTTCTAAATGATTGGAAAAATTTATGAAAATGAATTTTGTCTGTCATAGAGTAATTGTAAAGCATTACAAAGAAGAAGTTTATGAAAATAAATTCTGTCATAATCAGTACTAACAAAAATTTAATAGGTCTGTTTATATTTCAAAAAAATGAAAGCTTTTGTGTTAAGTGAGTGTTCATACAAAACTAGTTAAGTTTTATCTGTGTTCTATTAACATGGATTGTAAGTATGCTCTTAATATAAAGTATTTTGAAAAACAATTTTTCTTATTCATCCAAATGCTGTTTCTAAAATATTTTACATCAAATTAATATCCTTATTAATGTTTATGCTGGCTGTGGTAGTTAGATTCAGTTGTCAACTTGGCAAGGTGAAAGCACCTAGTTCTGTTGCTGTGGACATGAGCCAATGGTACGTGAACCTCATCTGTTGCTGATTACATCTGTAGTCGGCTAGGAGATGTGCCTGCTGCAATGAATGACATTTGACTTAATTGGCTGGTGCTTAAATGAGAGAGCTCAACATAGCACAGCCCAAGCAGCTCAGCATACCTCATCTCAGCACTGGCAGCTCAGCCCAGGCCTTTGGAGATGCAGAAAACAATCACGCCAGGGAAACTTGTTGGAACCCAGAGGCCTGGAGAGAAGGCCAGCAGAGACCATCCTGTGCCTTCCCACGTAAGAAAGAACCTCAGTGGAAAGTTAGCTGCCTTTCCTCTGAAGAACAAATAAAATAAATCCCCTTTTATTAAAAGCCAGTCCGTCTCTGGTGTGTTGCATTCCAGCAGCTAGCAAACTAGAACACTGGCATTATCCTTTATTTCAGAAAACAGGTCTTCTCACTGTTAGGGAAAAAGTGTTAGAAATAATTTGTTCTTTCATCTTGTATAAATTAGGTACTAAGATACTAAAATAACTTAACCTATTGCATAAAAAGTATTTGAAATATATTACAATGGTTAAAAAGAATTTTCTATCTTGCTACTAATTAAATTTAAATAAATAAAATATTCATATATTTGAACATTGTATAAATCCCTAAAAATTTGACAGTATTCTGGAGGGAACTGCCTGAAAATGTAGAGCTGTGTTCCAGTAGCCATGTTTCTTGAAGATGATTGAATAATGATATAGCTTTCACAGTGTGACTGTATGATTGTGAAAACCTTGTGTCTGATGCTCCTTTTATCTACCTTGTCAACAGACGAGTAGAATATATGGAATAAAAATAAATAATAGGGGGAACAAATGTTAAAATAAATTTAGTTTGAAATGCTAGTGATCAGTGAAAGCGAGGGGTAAGGGGTATGGTAGGTATAATTTTTTTTTCTTTCTGTTTTTGTTTTAATTCTTTTTCTATTGTCTTTTTATTTCTTTTTCTGAATGGATGCAAATGTTTTAAGAAATGATGAATATGCAACTAAGTGATGATATTGTGAATTACTGATTATGTTAATTTTTATTTCATTTGTTTTTTTAATTAATAAAAAAAATTTGACAATATTCTCACTGTCAATGTTATATCCTAATACTAATCTATATGATATTAAACAAGGGTGTGGTGTTAATAATTGTGGTTTTAGTTATTTTAAAAAGGCAACAGATTATGAAAACAGCTAAATTGTCATTTACACTGCTTTGCTCTATTACTTCTCTAAAAATATGTATTCTCAACTTTAAAAGTTAAACAAATATATATATATTTTGTCTATTCAGTAACATAACTGATAAATGTGTAATAATGTAATAGAATAAACCTCTGCTATGATTTCTTAATATACAATAACTGCTAATGTTTTTATTTCTAAAAAGCTTCATTTAAAAATACTTATAAAAATTAAAGCTCAGATTGTAAGTATTAACTATTATCATTAAATTCTGAGGTACTTTACTCTTTCTATAACCCAATAATTCCCTGAAGCTTTAAGTATCTATATAATATCTAAAACTCAAATTTAGTTCTACAGCTCTGAAAGTTAGCATGGATCTACACAGCAATGATTAAAAAGCAAAAAGAGATCAAACTCCAATTAAAGATGTAATGAAGCTGATATAGTTAAAACCCAGATAAATCAATATAAAAGATAAAAACAATAGTCTGTATTTTAAAGCTTTAACTTTTGTGTGATATAAAAGAAAGTTGTTTATTTTGTCCAAAATTTGCACTAATTTATCTGGTAAATTAAACAACCTTACTAGATAATTAATCAACTTTATTTAATAAAAACCCTGGAATAAGGAACAGAATCTTGATGTTTTGTACAAGTTAGTGTTTTATAGTCTACATTTCAGAGCGTTTGGGGCAAAAAATGAAAAAGTATCTGCAAAGTCCCTTAAGGAACTGGGAAAGATAAAACTATTATCAGGAAGTTTTCCTGAGGCCCAGGAAGCCAAGGCCTCAATTTTAAGGCTTGCCCTTATGAAACTTATTTCTATAATGGTAACTAAACCTACTTAGAGTTAGTGCCTAAGAGCCATCTTCAGAAGATCTCTGCTGTTGCTCGAATGTGGTCTCTCTCTCTAAGCCAAACTCTGAGCTGCCCCCCATCGTGGGACATAATTTTCAGGACTATTAACCTGGGACTGGCAGTGTGAAATATGACAGACCCTGGCATCACAGAGCATGGCTGGCCCTGGCACTGTGGAACATAAGCTCCAAAGATGACCCTGGCCCTGACATGAATGAACTGACCAAAAGGGGAACAGGAATAGAGTTTCAATGGCTAAGAAATTTCAAATTGAGTTGAGAGATTATTCTTGAGGTTGTTCTTCTGCCAACTTCAGCCAGATATTACAAACTGCCATAATATGGCATATCCTAGAAACCCTAAAATATATCTAATGTTCTATAAAATTTTACTTATTAAGTTTGTTTTTCAGAAACTTAAAACCTCCAAATTGTTCCAATGCCAAAGAAGCTCTAAAACCCAAAGATGCTGAATTCTCCAAAAATAACAACTTATCTCATCAATTCATCCTTTTGCCCCTTGAATCTTATTAACAACTCACTTTTCCTTAATTATCCTCCTATTTATTTTCCTCCTATAACCCCTGCCTCTCACAGAGTCTATCTAAGTTTGTTCTCAGGTCAATTGCAGCCATGACCAGCTGCAGAATTCTGAAAACACACTCCTGCTACAACAGAAATTTAAATCCTGTTCATGTTGCAGCCCAATTAATGATGCCTCTGTTTGGCTCAAAGCAATTTTTCCTTCCCCAACTCCATTCCTTTTACAACAGGAAGTAGCCATAGAAAAGAACATGATGTCCCTACTCCTTCAAAAAATTGCTTCAAGCTGAGCAAAGACATTCCCCCAAACCTAATCCCAGCTCTGGTCAATTTTATTAAAATAAAAAGGCAGGAATGTCAGGTCTCAGAAAATAAATGACATATAAAATGAATTTTGTGGCAAAGGGCCCCCCCTTCAGTTTCTTTCCCTCAGCTGCTTCTCTGACAAGATCTGATGTGCCGGCAAGATAGATGAGCACAAGCATGCCAGTGCCCCACCCACCACATTCCAGAGCATGAAGTCATAATCTGCACCAACCTGATATCTCCCAGTGATGCCTGTGGCCACACATCATCCCCCACCCTTCTTGGTGCATTTTTTTCCTTTAAAACCACAGGCTTTCAAAAAGGGAGCTGGAACCATTTTTCCTTTCAGTGGCAGGTTCCTCTGTTTCCCGCCTGCCTATTCTCCTCCTGCTCTCACTCTTTTGTTTTCTCTGTCTTTCAGTAAACCGGTTAAGCTTTTAACTCACAGTCTTGTGTGGAATCCTTTAATGACCCCTTGCCTAACAGTTTCATTTTACAGTTTGTTTTTCTCTATTTCTTGCTAGGATTTAGAAATACAGTTGTTGTTGTTGTTGTTTTTTACTTGGATCCTATCTATGACTTTACTAAATTCAGTTATTCTAATACTTTGTTCATTCTTTTGGATTTTTCATGTTCCCTATCACGTCATCTGTGAATGGCTACAGTTTTATTTCTTCCTTTCCAATTCTATTGTCTTTTATTTCATTTTCTCACCTAATGTACTAACCAAGACATCCAATGTAATATTGTATAGAATGGTGTTAGTAGGCATTCTTGTCTGATTCCTGATAACAGGAATTTTTTTTTATTTCAATTATGTGGTTCAATGTGGGTTTTTAAAATGGGTGTATTAATAATATTAGGGAAGTTTTATGTTTTATTTGTTAAAAGTGTTTTTTTAATATCATGAGAGGGTGGTGAATTTTGTTAAATGCTCTTTTCTCCATCAATATAATTAAACAATTTTTCTTTTTATTTTGTAAATTTGGTGAATTATATTGATTGATTTTCTGATGTTTAATGGCCCTTGCATACCTGAAATAAACCCCACTTAATATATTATCCGTCTCGTATATTGCTAGATTCAGTTGGCTAATAGTTTCTTAAGCGTTTTAAAATCAATTTTATGCCTTTCTTATGATATCTTGAACAATTCTGGAATTAAGGTTATGCTGGCCTCAAAAAGAATTGGAAATTGTTCTCTTTTCTCTTTCTTTTTTTTTTTTCCAGTTCTTTGGAAAAGTTTGAGTAAGAGTACTATTAATACTTTCTTGTTTGGAAAAATGCAATGGTATAGCCATTTCTGCCTGAACCTTTTTTTGTGTGTGAAGTATTTTAACTAATAGATTCAATTTGTTTAACAAGGTAAGGAAATAGTCAGAGTTTCTCTTTCTTCTTCTGCTAGGTATGGTAACATATTTTTCAAGGAATCAATCCATTAAATTCAAATTATCAAATTCATCAATATTAAATATTTGTAATTTATATAATTCAGAGGTATAGATGAGTGAGCTTTTGAAAATGAAATTATGATTATATCAGTTCCCCGCTTCGATATATCATTGTTATTTCTGGCCTGGAGTTGAAGACCACATTCCTATCTTGTTCAAAGACTATCCCTGATGCCACCCCAACTCTTTTATTGTTGTGTATGTGTGTGTGTGTGTTGCAACTTCTCTCTGCTCACTGCTTTTTAGTCATAACCACTTTTTGCCAGTTTCTTAAACATCACGTGCTTTATTTCCCCAAAGGGCCTTGGCACATGCTATTCTCTCCAGCTGAAATTGTTTCTGTGTACCTCCTCCTCCATGTAGTCAGCACTCATAGTTATATCTGTAAAGGGTCAGCTCAAAATATCACTTCCTCAAAGAAGCATTTCCTGACCCATTTGTAGGTGGGAGATGGTTCCTAGAATTTGTACTTTTAAAAGTTTCTCAGATATGTCTTATGTATTCTAAAGTTAGAGAATCTTAAAATCTGGTCGAATAAAGTATATCTGAATTAAAATTGGATGGTTACTAATATTGGGAATGGAGGAAAGTAAAGTGCCTTATTTGGAGGGTGTCTTAGTTTGTCAGGGCTGCTACAACAAATACCACCTAATAGGTTGGCTTAACTAATAAGTATTTATTATTTCATGTTTTTCAAAGCTAGAAGTCCAAAAATCAAGAGGTCAGCCAGCTGTGTTTTCTCCCAGGGTTGATAGATTCTGGTGATGGCAGTCCTCCATCATGTGGCAGCGTCCTTAGTCTCCTCCAGTGGCTTTCTCTGACTTACGATTTCTAGGTCTTCTGACTTCTCTGACTGTCCAAATTTCCTTTTATAAGTCCTTTAGTAATATGGATTAAGACCTACTCTGATTCAGTTTGGCCACACCTTAACTAATAACAACATCTTCAAAATTTCCTGTTTACAAAGAGGTTCATACCCACAGAAATGTGGTTTAAGAGTAAGACATGTTTTTTGTGGAGTATGTGATTCAATCCCCAATAGAGGGTAAAGAGACATTTCACATACATTTTCTGGGCTTTCATTTTTGATCCTTCAGACTGGCACCTTTTATATTTTACTAATGTGCATAAGAAACTTGACATGTTTTCTTTGAGGGTCAATAACATACACATATTTTGGATATTTGAGAAATGTGTAACAGGAACTAGTACTGTCTTTAGACTTATGAGTGCAACTTTGCACTAATAAGCCCTACTCTGCTATCTGAAAGGGTCATTATTGGAATTAAAATTGAGAAAAAAGTGTCCTTAATCTTTGTAAACTACAAATTTTTAAAAGAAACTATGGTTAATCTTTTTTTGCAAAGTTGTAACATTTATCGAACCCTTATAAAGTCAAGGTTGCAGAACAACAAAATTGCCTGAAAATCTAAGGAATGATAGATACCTTTGTGGTAATCAAATGAGGACCAATCTCAGAAACCAAGAGAAATCACACCCTTTTGCAAGCTCTTCTCTATGGACCCAATATGGTACTCACAGGAAAGATGGAAGGCATCAAGAAAGTCTCCCTCTTGGTATAGGCCTGAGAGAGGGGCAGAGCAGGCTCCATAGGAAAGGCAAGGAGGCCTTTCCCTCAAGAGGCAAAGCTGTCCAAGTTAGCCCAGTCTAGATCAGCTCACCCCAGCCGGCTGTGACGAAGGAGATTGTGGTAGTTAGGTTCAGGTGTCAGTTTGGCCAGGTGAAGGAGTCTAGATCTATTGCTATGGACATGAGCCAGTGGCCTGTGAACCTTATCTGTTGCTGGTCACATCTGCATTCGGCTAGGAGGCATGCCTGCTGCAAGGAATGATGTTTGATTTAACTGGCTGGTGCTTAAATGAGAGAGCTCAGTGTAGCACAGCCGAAGCAGCTTAGTATGCCTCATCTCAGCACTCGCATCTCAGCCCAGGCCTTTGGAGATGCAGAAAGGAATCACCCCAGGGAAAGTTGTTGAAGCCCAGAGGCCTGGAGAGAAGCCCAGAAGCCAGCAGAGATTGCCCTGTGCCTTCCCAGGTAAGAAAGAACCTCAGTTGAGAATTAGCTGCCTTTCCTCTGAAGAACTAACAAAATAAATCCCCTCTTCCTGAAATCCAATCCATCTCTGGTGTGTTGCATTCCAGCAGCTAGCAAATTAGAACAGAGGTGATTCATTTTAGTATTGTATCAAATGTGTCACAATCTTGAATTTTCCTTTCTCAGTACTTCTGAAGTAGAGAACAGGACCAATGCCATTTGGTCTCTGAACTTCTGTTGTAATATAAATATCTAAAACTTGAAATATGCTCTAAATTCCATTGTGTGTATCTTCAGCTATATTACATAGGATCTAGTTTAGTGCTGACACATAGCAAATATTCAATAAATATTTGTTGACTAAATGAATGAATGAATGAGTAACCATTTTCCAGAAAACTGGAGATTATTGCTATAAGTCATATCATATGTTTTAATTTTTTTTAATATGGAAAATTTTCTAAATTGAGCATATATTTGCTACTTAGGTTTAACCCAGATGCAATATGGGGATCTTCTTAGCTCTTTAAGTCTGAGTAGTATTCTCTCAAATGCCCAATTCCATAATATGGCAAAGCCTGTAATCCTATCACACTCAATATTTGTGCTAATTTATAAAATGTATATTTCTATGGTTGTCCTCAATTTCTATCATTTTCAATATATTCTGTTCTGTTTTGTTTCATGAAAAACATATTGGAAAGCATAATTCTATTCATCAGCATATACTTACATAAACACACAAATTCACCTACACTAAGTATTTTGCAGGTTTAATAACTTGATCACAGATTTGGGGATAGGTGTCAGGAGGGTCATGTGACAGCGAAGGTTTACCTTTTCCTAGTCTGTTTCTTCTCTGGATCCTTCTATTTCTGAAGGCTAATACCAGATCATGTCAATGCCCTGCAGTGACTCACTTCCCACAGGGTCTAATCAAGTTATTTCCCAAACAATGACAGTTTGATCCCTAAATTGCTTTGTCTTACTAGCTATAAGAACTCAATTTTCTCCTTCATTGCCTTCCCCCTCAAGCAAAATTGTTATAACTCCTTGCAGATTTATTTTATAGGTTCTTTCCTTGAGCCTTAGGTGAGTAAAAGGAAAAAAAAAAAGGAGTAGTAACAAACATCCACTCACTTGGCCTAGCCCCTCTTTTTTTCTAATCTTGGGTTAGGCAGGACTCCTCTTTGAAACCCCCCAAAGGTATTATTATTTCCAGAGTGTTCCCTTTTGTTTACTCCTATTCAGGATACAAATTGCACATACTGTGCTTCCAGCAAGTATGGAGCACCCCTTCCCTGGAACCCCAGAAACAATATAACCCATGTAGGGCTATCCTCTAATCCCTTCAGCCCATATATCCAACTATTTTGGAGTCATGTTGAGTATATACTTTAGCTGGGTTGATGTGGTGATTTAATATTTAATCTAACACAGGGCAGGCAACTATCATTTAAATTCACATTTACTGGAAGAATTTCCAAAATACTGCTAGGTGATGGCTGGGGGCCTTCGAAACTTGAGATCAGCACTAATGCATCTTGAAACACCAACCCTAATCCTCCCCACAATTTTGGTTAGTTCTGTGTTCTGTTTCACATTGTGGGGCTCTTGAACTCTCATCTGCTCCTTCATTTTCACCCTATGGCAGTCCGAATGCCAAATGTTAGACTCATCACCAGTTTCCACGCTAGTATAAACTCACCAAGGATTTTACAAATTGAGTAACCTGTCTGAAGTTATGAGAAGTCAAAAGGAGGTTCATGCTGTATTTCCAGCCTTCTGAGATTTTGCTTACTCACCTCTCTCTTTCCCTCACCACCCCAGCACTCCTTTAACACCTCCTTCCTCATTCCCATCAAACTAATGGCTCACTGTTTCACAAGCAGGGTAGACTTGTTCTTTCTTACTTGTCATCCGTGCTCAGTACGCAGTCTAAACACAGCATTTTCCACAGTCATTTGTCCCCTTAAAAAACAATCTCACTATACGTAGAAAATATTTATCTATATTTTGTGTTCAGAGAAGCACAACAAAAATTCATTATTGACCATCCACCAAACAGTAATAGCTTCCATTAAAATTTTGGTACTCTCGTTGTTATCTTTTTTAAATGTATCTTTTCACACCAATGGAATCATTAATTACAAAACTTTTCCTACTTTTTGACATTTAACATCTTGTTTTTATATAATCTTACATAATCTACTGTTAATGAATATATACCATTCCATCATGTGGCTGTTCCCTAATTTATTTAACCAGTACTCCACAATTATTGAGCATTTAGTTTTTTTCTAATTGTTTTCTGGTATAAACAATGGTATGGAAAATAACTGCCCTATACTTAAAAATTTTCAGGTACAAAGATATCTTGACAAGGACCTTTTAGACCTAAAGAAGAATCCAGTGCATTATTCTTCTGTTAGAGAGAGCTGATAATTTAAAAAGTGGAGTAAGAAAAATTTTTACAAATTTAATATCTTTGGTATGGGTTGAGGGAATACCAATATATATTTTAAGGACCCGTTTCTCTGAAGGGATTGTCCCAAAGCTTCTCTCTTATTCTCTCTCACTTTTTTTAAAAAGTAGAACAGATTAAATATCAGATAACATGATGGATTCTCAGACAGATTTCATTTGAAGCATTACAGCTAAGCTGTCTACAGATACTCAGTGGAAACTAGTGGCAAAATTTTGTGATTCTTGTAATAAAACAAGAGATCAGATTCCCAGAAGTAGTTCTTTTCTGGACTAAAAAGAGATTCAAGGAAAAGTGATCTTTCCAAAACTATAAACAGCGGAGAATCTCCTTCTTAGGGAATCCAAGTATTGAAATCTTGGAGAATCTAAGCACTGAAAGAATGCAACCTATAATCTATGTTTTTGAGCCCAAAAATGTCACCACTGTAAATATTTAAGGTATACAAAACCATGGAAATATAGTTTACCAGCTACTTCAGACTAGACCTCTTCCTAGTCTTTCTGTAGAATGTACCTAGATGCTAATGAGGGAAAAGTTTTATTTATATGTACTTTTGTATATTATGTGTATTATATGTCATATTATATATGTATATGTAAAATATTTTATATATAATTATATATACATACATTTATTTAATCTGTTTTACTCTTATTGTTACACACCAATATGCACTAAAATATTTTACTATTCTAATATTAAAGGAAGAGATTAAATGAACAATTATATATGAACATTTTGAAATAATATTTATTTCCCATCATGGAGAGGAATAAATTTGAGAAATTTTATTCTAGAAAAGTTTTATATTTCCCTACAGAATTGGTATTTTAGTTTGTTAAAGTTGCCAGAATGTAATATACCAGAAATATAATGGCTTTTAAAAAGGGGAATTAATTAAGTTGCAAGTTTACAGTTCTAAGGCTGTGAAAAATGTCCAAACTTAGGCATCCAAGGAAAGATGACTTGATTCAAGAAAGGCCACTGGGTTCAGAACACCTCTGTCAGCTGGAAAGGCACATGTCTCCTAGCTTTCTGTTCTCATTTCATAAGTCTTCTCCAGAGGTGTTTCCCTTCTGCATCTCCAAATATCTCTGGCTATGTGGGCTCTGTTGGCTTTCTAGTACTTTCCAAAATGGTTCCCTCTTAAAGGGCTCCAGTAAGCAACCCCATCTTGAATGGGTGGTGACATATCTTCATGGAAAGCATCTAATCAAAAGTTGCCACCCACAGTTGGGTGAGTCACATGTCCATGGAAACAATCAAAAAGATACCACCAGCAATATTGGATGAGGATTAAAGGACTTGGCTTTTCTGGGATATGCAACAGATTCAAACTGGCACAATTGGTTTGCTTTTTCTCTCCCCAAATTGAATATTGTATAACTAATCAGGTTTCCCTTTTAATTTTGAAATAATTTCAAAGTTATAAGAAAAATGTAAAAATAATTAAAAAAAAATAGAGCTCTCCAGTATACCCTCATCCAGATATGCAGATTTACCAAATTTTAACATTTTGCTATACTTGTTGTATCTGTCAGTCATGTATGTGTCTATCTATCTACCTACCTGTCATTGGATACATCATACTTACTTAACACTTAATACTTTCATGTATGTTCACTAAGAACAGGGATACTCATTTATGTAACCACTTTAAGTGCAGTTATCAAATGCAAGAAATTTAACATTGTTGTAAAGAATGCAGTCTTACATTTCTTTTTTTTTTTTCCAATTGTCCCAATATTATCCCTTTGGGCATTTTTTCCTCTCTTATTAGATCCAGTCTAGGATCATGTATACATTTAATTGTCATTGTCTCTTTAGTCTATCTTTATTTTAAATTGTGACATTTATACAACATAAAATTTCTCAACCACTCTGAAGCATACAATTCACTAGCATTAATAGCCTTCACAATATTGTACTACCATCACCACTATCCATTACCAAATTTTTCCATCAGTCTAAACAGAGACTCTGCACCCTTTGTGTACTTACTCCCCATTTCCCCTCTACCATATCCCATAACCAGTATTCTACTTTCTGTCTCTGTGAATTTGCATATTCTAATATTTCATAAAAGTGGTATCATTCTATATCTGTCCTTTTCTGTCTGGCTTATTTCACTAACATGATGTCATGACATTGTAACATGCAGCAGAACTTCATTTCTTTTTACAGCTGAATATTCCATTGTATGTATGAGCCACATTTTGTTTATTCATTCACTTGAGTTGCTTCTGCCTTTTGGCTATTGTGAATAATGCAGTTGTCAATATTGGTGCACAAATATTGTCTGAGCCCCTGCATTCAATTCTTCTGGGTATATTATAGAAATTGAATTGCTGAGTCTGATGGTTAAGTTCATTTGTCAACTTATCTAGGATATGGTGTGCAAATGTTTGGTCAAGCAAGTTTTGGTCTAATTGTTATTGTTAGGCTATTTCATTAATAGATTTGCATGTACAGTCAGTTGATTATATCTATAGCTCAATGTATCTATAATCAACAAAGGAGATCACCCTCAGCAATGAGGGGAGTTCCTTATCCAATCAGTTGAATGTCTTAAAGACAGAACTAAAGATTTCAGAAGTCAGAAAGAATTCCTGTCTCTCTTCCATTAAGCTTCTCCTGGAGAATTCGACTTTGCCATCATCTGAGTTTCCAACTTGTAGTCTTCCCTGTGGAAAGCAGACTTGCCAATTGCCACAGTTATGTGAACTAATTCCTATAATAAATCTCTTTATAATATATGTTTGTTCAGTTTCCTGGAGAACCCTGACTAATACAGATTTGGGTACCTCAAACAGTTCTTGAGATACAGAATCCCCAGAATGAGATTTCTGGGTTGTTTCTGGGCTGTTTGCAACTGGTTCTCTGATCTGGTTAGATTAAAAGCAATAATCACCCTAGTTCCAATGATAAAAGGACACACTGATTGTCCATGGCATGAATTTGCAACAGATATACAGAATACACCACCTCTGCTATTTACATCCTTGCAAAAGGCAAAGCTCTAGTGACAGTGTATTTGATACCTTAGCATAAATTACAAAGTTAAAAAGTATAATCATGTTGGCTGGTTATTCCTAAATATTCTGGATAAAGTTGCTGAAGAAAAGGATGAGTTCAGGGCTTCAAATTCCTAGCTCAGGTGCTGCATTAATGATAGGAAAGATTCTATGTCTACCCTGAAATAAACTCTTATTTCTTGTAGCCATAAATTTGAGTTTTCTGAAAGACAGCCACAAAAGCTCATTGTGTGAGTGGCTGACTTACAACATAAAGTGAATTCCTGGCCTTGCAGAGCATCTATTGTTAAAGTGAGTGCATTGATTAGGAAGAAATGGGATCCTTAAAATTGGATTGGGGACATAGGTACTGATCACGATAGTGTTACTGGACAAAGACCGCAGATTCTTCTGCCCGGTGTGCTCAAAAACCAATTCCTGAGATACCAGGATTTCAAAGAGAGAAAGAGTTTACTACTATGCATGTAGTAGGAGAACAGACACCCTAACAGCCCAAAATCTGTCTCCCTGAGTGTAGGGGTTCAAGGTTTTTAAGGATTATAGCAAGGGGAGATGAGGTCATTTCAGATAGTAAGCTCAAAGCAGAAAAGAAGACAAGTGTTCTCATCATTTCAATAGGAGAACTTAAAATGAAAGGAGTGGAGACAGCTGTCACTTCAGTACTAAAGGTGTAAATCTAAAGGAAGGGAGTAGTTAATGGCCAACTTCATTAGCATTAGGGTCTTTGCTCTACAAGAAAATGACCAGATAAAGAATTTAACAGCTTTTACAGTCACAAAGGCACAGAATAAGGGCTTTTACACTCATTTCAGATATTAGGGCTTTCAGGTATTCCTCTGTCTACTCCAGTATCCCTGAAAGCAAAAAGGAATATGATTTAGTAATCAAAATCATCCCTCGAATCCTAATTTCTTGGTTACAACAGTAGGAATATTGAACTCCTAAATTCTGCTGAATCTTCTTGCCAGATAAATCTATGTCCTGAGGAATCAGCCATCCCATTCTGTCTGAAGAAATTAACCCTGTTGTGCTTGAAAACTTGTAATTACATTCCCTGAGGACACTTCCTTCAAGCTTCCATCTGAGGAGAGTAACCCTGGTTAACCAGGTGAAACTTCTAATGGAATGTCCTGAGGTAGTTGACTTGCAAGATACTGCTAATTCCTCTGATGACCCACCTCAGTTTGCTTTAAGTCCTATAATTAGACTGAAGTCCTGCCAGGCCCTGAAAGGTGAAATAGAAAATGTGACCCATGAGAAGGTGCACTGTTTTATTTTTCCGATTTATATAGGACAGAAATAATGGGAATATATGTGAGGATAGATATTAAGGATGTGTGAGCAGAAGTAACAGGACTCTGTGCTTATTAAAAGCATTCCTGAAATGCTACACCTCTGCTTTCTATAAAATCATAGAGGCCTCTGTTTGACCCTAGAGTTACCCCTTTTTCTTTGTTTTACCTAGGATCCCCTCAGTTACACTTTTTAGTGATGTAAAAGTTGTAATTATGCTCCTGAAGGTAAGATTTTTCATTCCTACTTCATGCTCTGACTGCCTAAGAGCTGCAGGGTAATCAGAGAGAAGATGAAAAATCAGGCTAAGAGTGGGGTCAGATGAGAAAGAAATTTGTCCTTGGCTTAATCCCTTTCATACTCCCATTAACAGGTCAGCTTTTCCATTCCCTGCCTCTGCCTTCATCCTGTCCTTCTTCTCTACCCCTCATCCTGCTTTTCCCAATCTCCTCAGTTCCCTGGTATTACATAATATTTTTGTTATGATCAGTTCCTGTTTTGCCAGGGAGAGGAATTGTGACTCTTTCAGGGAAAAACCTTTTTCTACTAGTAATGGTAGTTGATTTCCAATACATGATCTCATATGGGAAACACACCATTTTGCCAGCTTCTCTGTTCTGGACTGAGTCAGCCCACAGATAGGATTACCTTTCTGCCTTGGTGGGGATCCCCTCAGTCTTGTTTCTTCTGTGCGAGTACAAGGTTATTTCTCTTATGAGAGTAGAACTGTCAGGCTTCATTTAGACCAGTTATTTAGTGATAACTTTAGTTTATTTTACATTGATTAATTAGTGCTGATTCTTTGGTTTATTTACATCACTCCAGGAAAAGTCCTCATAATATCTTACTAGTAGACTTACATTCATTCTTTTTTCAACCTATGTCCACCTACTCTTCCTGCTATTACTGAAGCAATCCTAGACATTATATTAATTTATTTTCAAGTACTTTACTATCTATCTCTAAAAGATAAGGACTTAATTGTATCCTAAATCATACCTAAAATAATTTACCAAAATTCCTTTATTTCATCAATCCAATCAGTGTAAATATTTCAATTATCTAAATTTTTTCAGTGTGTTTGAGTCAGGTCTGTATGTTACAAGTAATTGATAATGTCTGTTAAGTCTTCTAACTTCCCATTCCCTCTCTTTTTTCCTTACAGTTTATTGTTGAAGAAATGTTGGGTCCCTCGTCTTATATGATTTCCCACATTTTGGATTTTGTTAATTTCATCTTCATAATGTCATTTAACACAATCACTTTTTAAAGATTCCTTTGATAGTATAAATTACTACATTGAATCCTTTGATAGTATAAATTACCATCCCTGCTTTGATCCACTGTTATTTATGTCCTTCGTATGGCTCTTAACCAGATAAACATTTCCTGCAATATTTTTAAAACCTACAATCTAATTAGCAAGACCATGGTTAATATTGTTAGATATTCTGAAGCATTAACGTCAAATATAGTATGTGAATATTTATAATGTGAAATAACAGACATTTCTGCTGTAACACAATATATGTATTCATGAAAAATGTCATGTTTTTCAAAATTACATATTAAAAATAACAGCTTGTGGAAATATTGAATAAAAGGCAGACTGCTAAAATCTGTATAACTTATAGTCAGACACACAAGTTGTCTTCCCCTCCCTTACACACATACATACATACACACATAGATTGTTGCCTTGGGAGGTAATTCATAAAGTCCAGGGAGACTACTCAGGGGATCTTAAAATTGGTAAGCCATTTGTATGTAAGAGAGTGGGAGGTAAATCCAACAAAAATTCAAGGGACCCCCACCACGGTGAAATTTCTAGGTGTTCAAGGGCATGGGGCATGTGCAGGATAATCTGTTACTTCTGCTCCTTTCCACAGTTGAAAAAGGGGCACAACAACTATTTGGCCTGTTTAGATTTTGAAGGCAACATATTCCTCATTTGTGTCTGCTATTCCAGCCCATTTGACAAGTGACCCAAAAAGCTGCTAGATTTGATTGGGGACCATGACAAGTAGCTGCTCTCTGCCACTGGAACTATATGATCGAGCAGATCCAATTGTGTCTTTACTGCACATACAGAGAGGCTGTTTGGAGGCTCTTGCAAGCCCCACAAGGAGAATCCCAGTGCAGACCTTTAAGATTTTAGAACAAAACACTGCCAATCTCTGCGGAAATTACTCTCTTTTTGAGAAATATGTTTTGGCCTCCTTCTGGGCCTTAATGGAGCCAAATACTTAACCACAGGCCACTAAGTTCCATGAGACCTAAGCTGCCCATCATGAGCAGTGTATTGTCTAACTCAATAAGCCATAGAGTTGGGCATACACAGTAGCAACCCATCATTAAGTGAAAGTGGTATATACAAGATCTGACTTGAGCAGGCCCTGAAAGGATAAGTAAGTTACATGAGGAAGTAAATGCCCATGGCCCCTACTACTGCCACTTTACCTTCTCTTTCCTATTCTGAAGCTATGGCCTCTTGGTAATTCCCTATGATTAGTTGACTGAAGAAGAGAATATTCAACCCTGGTTTATAGATAGATCTGCACAATGTGAAGGCACCACCTGGAAGTGGATAGCTGCAGCATTACAGCCTCTTTTGGGATATTCCTGACTGACAGGGGGTGAAATATATCCTCACAAGTGCACCTTGCTGTTCATTTTGCTTGCAAAGGAGAATGGGTGGAGATTTGTTTGTATACCAATTCATGAGCTGTGGTCAGTGGTTTGGCTTAATGGTCAGGGTCTTAGAAGGAACATGATTGAAAACTGGTGACAAGGAGATTTGGGAGAGAGGGATGTGGATAGATCTGAATGGGCAGAAAACAAAGATATTTGTATCCCATGTGAATGCTCATGAGAGCGTGACTTCAGCAGAGAAGTATTTTAATACTCAAGTAGGTAGCTTCTGTGGATAGTAGTCAGCCTCTTTCCCCAGTTACTCCTGTCATCGCTCATAAATAACATGACCAGTTATATGGTGTTTTTTTTAGATTTGTTTTTTTAGTAACATATATATATATATATATACACACTATATAAAATTGCCCCTTTTAACCATATTCAAATTATATTCACAATGTTAAGCTACCAACACCATAATTCTTTACCAAAACTTTTCCATCAAACCATATAGAAACTCTGTATAATTTAGCATTAACTTTCCATATCCTGGCAACCTATATTCTAATTTCTGATTCTATACACTAGCTTTTACTAGTATTTCATATCAGTGAGAGCTTACAATATTTGTCCTTCCATTTCTGGCTTATTTCACACAACATGGTGTCCTCAAGGTTTATCCATGTTCTTGCCTGTACCAGAACTTCAGTCCTTTTTATAGCTGCATAATATTCCATGGTGTGTATATACCACATTTTGTTTATTCATTCATCAGTTGATGGGCACTTCGGTTGCTTCCATCTTTTGGCAGTTGTGAATAATGCCACTATGAACATTGGTGTGCAAATATTTGAGTCTCTTGTTTCACTTCTTTTGAGAATATATCTAGTAATGTGATTGCCTATTAAGCATAGTAATCCTATGCTTAATTTTCTATCTTCCACAGTGGCTGAACCATTTTATATTCCCACAAACAATGAATATTTTTATTTCTCTGCAGCCTCTCAAACACTTGAAATTTTCCATTTTTTTTAAATAGTAGTAGTTCTAGTAGGTATGAGATTGTATCTCATTGTGGTTTTGATTTGCATGTCCTTAATAACTTTTTTTGTTCCTCAATCCTTCCAGTAATGCCTACTTTTATATTTATTTGATTTATTTAATTTTTTAAAAATTTTTTTATTGAGAAAAATCTTCAAACACATACTATCTATACATGGTGCACAATCAGTGGCTCACAGTATCATCACATGGTGGTGTATTCATCATGATTTGTTTTTTGATACCATTTTGAGTCCCTTCTCTTTCTTTCTGAATATACTTTTCATGTATTTTCTTTGTTATTACCATGGCATAAAAATTTAGCATACTCAATCTGTAGCAATTATACTTTATAGCATGCACACATACAGTTCCTATACACCACTTTCCTGCTAATTTTTTGTACTTGTTACAAATTACATCTTTGTATATTGAATATCCCAAACCGTAAGTTTATCATTATTTTTTATACATTTGTATTGTAGTATCTGTAAGAAGTAAGAAATGAAGTCACATACAAAAAACACAGTACAATGGTATTGGTATTTTAAATTTCCCATATGATTACTTTTAATGGAGGTCTTTATTTCCTTAAGCCACTTTGATCCATGTCCAGTGTATTTTCCTTTCAGTCTAAAGAACTCCTTTTAGCATTGCTTGTAGGGTTGGTCTAGTGATAATGAACTTCATCAGATTTTATTTATATGGTGTCATGGTTAGGGATATGTGTCAACTTGGCCAAGTTGTGGTACCTGTTTATCTGATTGGGCAAGTACTGGCCTGTCTGTTGCAATGAGGACATTTCATAGGATTAGGTCATGATCACATCAGCTGCATCCACAGCTGATTCCATTTGTAATCAGCCAAAGGGTAGTGTTTTCTACAGTTAGTGATGCTAAATCTAATCACGGGAAGCCTTTTAAGGAGGACTCAGAGGAGACAGGTCCCATTCCTGCTTGGCTGGTGAGCCACTCCTGTGGAGTTCATCCAGACCCTCCATCGGAGTCATCGACTTCACAACCTGCCCTGTGGATTTCGAACTCTGCATTCCTGCAGTCACTTGAGACACTTTTATAAATTTTATATTTGCAAGTGTTCCCTGTTGATTCTGTTTCTCTAGAGAACCCTAATACATCTTGGTACCAGGAGTGGTTCTTAAGAAACAGAATCTTAAAAATGGGTTTTTATGAATGTTTTTCTACTCTGACTGGACTCAGAGACACTAAGGACTCTGATTCCCATAATCAGAATGACACTTCCAATCCATGGAGTGAGTTGGCAAAGGAGATAGTCAAAATATCATCATTCGATTCTCCTAATGCTTTGCTTGTACGAAGCCAGACTCTGGGGGATAATGTTTTTTACACCTTTACAGAGTTTTGTAGAAATAAGAGTTATAGAGATGTTGGTTGGTTGTTGTTAAGATACACTGACTACATAAAGGGGTGAAAGGGATGAGCTTAAGGCTTCAAATGAGAAGCTTAAGCGCTGTGTGAAAGATGTAGAAGTTTCTATGAGTATCCTGAAGGAAAATCTTATTTCCTGTAGCCCTAGACTTGAGATCTCTGAAAATCAGACTCAGAATCTTATTGTTAGAGTAGCAACTTTACAACGTAAACTGAAATCTCAGTCTTGCATGGTGTCTGCCGTTAAAGTGAGGGCGTTGATTGGAAAGGAGTGGGACCCTGAAAAATGGGATGGTGACATATGGATTGATAATGATGTCGGAGGTGAGGTTGAAACCCTAGGCCATGCTGAGTCTTCTCTAGATAACCCTGTAATAGGCTGCCCTGAGGACATAGCCACCCCACCTCCAGCCTGCCTTGAGGAATTGGCCACCCAACCTCCTCCTGAAGGGATTAGCCCTAGAGTGATTAATCCTGTTTCACCAGATGAAACTGCAAATGAAGGCCCTGAAGCAAATGGCTTGGAAGATATTTCTAAGTCTTTTCATGACCCCCACCACCCTTTTCTTCCAGACCTATACCTAGACTAAAGTCCCAACAGGCCCCTAAAGGTGAGGTACAAAGTATCACACATGAGGAGGTACGTTATACTCGAAATGAACTGTGTGAGTTTTCCAATTTATATAGACAGAAGTCAGGGGAATATGTGTGGCAATGGATTTTAAGAGTGTGGGATAATGGTGGGAGGAATATAAGTCTGGATCAGGCTGAATTTATTGATATGGGCCCACTAAGCAGAGACTCGGCATTCAATGTTATAGCTCGAGCAGTTAGAAAAGGTGTTAACAGCTTGTTTGGGTGGTTGGTTGAAACATGGATCAAAAGGTGGCCAACATTACCTGAGGTTGAAATGCCAGAACTGCCCTGGTATAATGTAGATGAGGGGATCCAGAGGCTTAGAGAGATTGGAATGTTAGAGTGGATTTATCATGCAAAGCCTGCTC
>PVIY010005549.1:0-53943 GCA_004026745.1 Myrmecophaga tridactyla
TGAAACTTTTAAAGACTTCTTTCATTTAACATTTCAGGGGGCCTTTGCCTCCTCTCCTTTTATTTAAAATTGGTATTTACAGTGTCTGATGGAACTGGTCTGCAATGTTACAATGGGCTGACTTGGACTTTTTTTTTTTTTTTTAACATGGGCAGGCACCAGGAACCGAACCTGGGTCCTCTGGCATGGCAGGCAAGCATTCTTGCCTGCTAAGCCACCGTGGCCCTCCATTACATCTTGAATAACAAGGTGATATCTACTTAATGTGTAAGAATTACCTCCAGGATAACCTCTCGACTCTGTTTGGAATCTCTCAGCCATTGAGACTTTGTCTCATTTCACTCTTTCCCCTTTTGGTCGAGAAGGTTTTATCAATCCCTTGATGCTGAATCTCAGCTCATTCTAGGGTTTTTCTCAATCCCCTGATGCTGAGTCTCAGCTTGAGGAATCTCTTTATATATTCTGGATACTAAACCCTTATCTGATAGTGGTTTCCAAATATTATCTCCCAATGCATAGAATGCCTTCTTACTTTCTTGACAAAGTTCTTTCATGCACAAGAGTGTTTGATTTTAAGGAGTTCCCACTTATCTATTTTTTCTTCAGTTCTCATGCTTTGGGTGTAAATCGAGGACACTGCCACCTATTACAAGTTTTATAAGCTATTGCCCTACATTTTCTTCTAAAAGTTCTATGATCTTTGCTCTAATTTTAGGTCTTTGATCCACTTTGAGTTAATTCTTAGATAAGGTATGAGATACGGATCCTCTTTCATTCTTTTGCATATGGATGATCAGTTCTTCAAGCACTATTAATTGAAGATGACACTCTGTCCCGGCTCAGCTGGCTTGACCACCTTATCAAAGATCATTTGTGCATAGATGAGAGTGTCTTTTTTATTCCATGGTTCTTTATGCCAGTACCATGCTGTTTTGACCCCTGTACCTTTGTAACATGCTTTAAAGTCAGGTAGTGTGAGACCTCCTAATTCATTTTTCTTTCTCAAGATATTTTTAACTATTCGGGGCACCGTGCCCTTCCAAATAAATTTGGTTATTGGTTTTTCTATTTCTAAAAAAGTAAGTTTTGGGGATTTTAATTGGTATTGCATTGAATCTATATATCAATTTAGGTAGAACTGACATCTTAAGTATACTTAGCCTTCCAATCCATGGATACAGTATGCCCTTCCATTTATTTAGGCCTTCCATGATTTCATTCAGCAATTTCTTCTAGTTTTCTGTGTATAGGTCTTTTGTATCCTTAAATTATTCCTAAATATTTGATTCTTTTGGTTGTTATTGTAAGTAGAATTTTTTCACCGATTTCCTCCTCAGATTGCCTGGTACTAGTGTATAGAAGCACCACTGGTTTTTGGCTGTTGATCTTGTACTGCCACTTTGCTGTACTCATTCAATAGCTCTAGCAGCTTGGCTGTGGATTTTTGGGGATTTCAACATATTGTATGATATTATCTGTAAACAATGAGAGTTTTACTTCTTTCCAACCTGGATGCCTTTTTCTTTTTCTTGCCTAATTGCTCTGGCTAGAACTTCCAGCACAATGTTGAATAACAATGGTGACAGTGAACATCCTTGTCTTATTCCTGAGTATAGGGGGAAAGCTTTCACTCTTTCCCCATTGAGGATGATGTTAAGCTGTGAGCTTTTCAAATATTCCTTTTATCATATTGAGGAAGTTCCCTTCTATTTCTATCCTTTGAAGTGTTTTCATCAAGAAAGGATATTAAATTTTGTCAAATGCCTTTACTGCATCAATCGAAATGATCATGTGCTTTTTCTGCTTTGATTTGTTGATATGGTCCATTAAGTTAATTTTCTCATGTTGAACCATCCCTTGCAAACCTGGAAAAATCCCACTTGGTCATGGTGTATAATTCTTTTAACTTGCTGCTCTATTCAATTTGCAAGTATTATGTTGACGATTTTTGCATTTATATTCATTAAAGAGATTGATCTGTAATTTTATTTTCTGGTAGTATTTTTGTTTGGCTTTGGTATGAGAATGATGTTGACTTCATAGAATGAGTTAGGTAGCTTTCCCTTCTCTTCAATTTTTTTGAGCAGGACTGGTACTAATTCTTTCTTGAATGTTCGGAAAAATTCACATGTAAAGCCATATGGTCCTGAACTTTTCTTTCTTGAGAGCTTCTTGGTTACTGATTCAATCTCTTTACTCGCAACCTTTGTTGAGGTCATCTATTTCTTCTTGAGTGAATGTTGGTTGTTCATGGCTTTCTAGGAAGTTGTACAATTCATCTATGTTGTCCAGTTTATTACCATATAGCTGTTCATAGTATCCTCTCATTATCACCTTTATTTCTGCAGGATCAGTGGCTATGTCCCCTCCTCCATTTTTTATTTTATTTGCTTCCTCTCTCTTTTTATTTTTGTTAACCTAGCTAAGAGTCCATTGATTTTATTGATTTTCTCAGAGTCAACTTCTGGTTTGTTGATTTTGTCAGTTGTTTACATGTTCTCAATCTCATTTATTTCTGCTCTGATCTTTGTTATTTCTTTCCTTTTGTTTGCTTTGGAATTAGTTTGCTGCTCTTTCTCTAGTTTTTCCAAGTGAACAGTTAATTCCTCAACTTTTGCTCTTTCTTCTGTTTTTATATAGGCATTTAAGGCAATAAACTTCTCTCTTAGCACTGCCTTTGCTTCATCCCATAAATTTTGATATGCTCTATTTTCATTTTCATTCGCCTCGAGATATTTACTGATTTTTCCTGTAATTTCTTCCTTGACCCACTGGTTGTTTAAGAGTGTGTTGTTTAACCTCCATATATTTGGGGATTTTCTGGCCCTCTGCCTGTTATTGGTTTCCAATTTCATTCCATTATGATTCAAGAAAGTGTTTTGTATTATTTCCATCTTTTTAATTTATATGAGAGTTGCTTTGTGAACCAGCATATGGTCTATTCTTGAGAATAATCTATGAGTACTTGAGGCAAATGTGTATCCTGCTATTGTGGGGTGTAATGTTCTGTAAATGTCTGTTAAGTCTAATTCATTTACTGTATTATTCAAATTCTGTTTCTTTATTAATCCTTTGCCTACATGTTCTATCTATTGAAGACAGTGGGGAACGGAAATCTCCAACTATCATTGTAGAGGTGTCTATTTCTCCCTTCAGTGTGGTCAGTTTTTACCTCATGTGTTTTGGAGCACAATAGCTTGATGCATAAATGTTTATGATTGTTGTATCTTCTTATTGAATTTTCCTTTTGTTAATACATAATGACCTTTGTCTTTTTAAATTGTTTTACACTTGAAGTCTAATTTTTGTCAGATATTAACATAGCTACTCTTGCACTTTTCTGATTGTTGTTTGCATGAAATATCTTTTCCCAACCTTTCACTTTCAACCTATTTTTTTCCTTGGATTTAGAATGAGCCTCCTATAGACAGCATATATATAGGTCCTATTTTTTAATCCATTTTGCCAGCCCGTGTCTTTTGATTGGGGAGTTAATCCATTAACATTTAGTGTTATTACTGTAAAAGGAGTACTTTCTTCTACCATTTTGCCTTTTGGATTTTATATGTCATATGTTCTTGTCTTTTTTTTTTTACCTTTACTGATATTCTTCATTTCTGCACTCTTCTCCAGACCTCTCTCTCCTGCCTTTTCCTATCTGTCTATAATGCTCCCTTCAGTATTTCTTGCAGAGCTGGTGTCTTGATCACAAATTCTCCCAGTGATTGTTTGTCCAAAAATGTTTTAAAATCCAATTTTGAAGGACATTTTTGCTGGATATAGAATTCTTGGTTGGCAGTTCTTCTCTCATACCACTGCCTTCTAGCCTCTTCTGCTTAAGTCCATACACAGTCTTACTGGGCTTCCCTTGTATGTGATGGATTGCTTTTCTCTTGCTCCTTTCAAAATTCTCTCTTTCTCTTTGACATCTGACAGTCTGATTAGTGTCCCGAAGTATGTCTGTATGGATCTATTCTGTTTGGGGTATGCTGCACTTCTAGGATCTTTAATTTTGTGTCTTTCATAGAAATGGGAAATTTTCAGTGACCATTTCCTCCATTGGTCTTTCTCCTTCTTTTCCCTTCTCTTCTTCTCAGATAACCACAACACGTATATTCATGCACTTCACATTGTCATTTAATTCTGAGACTCTGCTCATATTTTCCCATTCTTTTTTCTATATTTTCTTTTCTTTTTTGGGGGGGTGAGGGGATACATGGTCAGGGAATCGAACCCAGGTCTCCTGCATGGAAGGTGAGCATTCTATCACTGAACCACCCATGTGCCCTATATTTTCTTTTGTGTGTTGGATTTCATGTCCAGTCCTCTAGTTCACTAATCTTTCCTTCTGTCTCTTCAAATATGTCATTGTGAGTTTCCATTGTTTTTTTCATCCTTCCACTATGACTTTCATTCAAATAAGCTTTGTGATTTGTCTTTTCAAACTTTCAATTTCTTCTTTTTGTTCGCCCAATGCCTTCTTTATATCCCTCAACTCGTTGATTTCATTTTTTTTTTTTTTAATTTGCATATGGGCAGGAGGCACCAGGGATCGAACTCCAGACCTCCAGCACGGCAGGTCGGAGCTCTGCCTGCTGAGCCACGGCAGCCGCCCTCGTTGATTTCATTTTTGATGAGATTCTTCATGTCTGTTCAAACATCCTGAATTAGTCATTTCAATGCCTGTATCTCATTTGTACTGTTGGTTTGTTTCTTTGACTGGGCCATATTTTCGATTTTCCTAGTATGACTCATTATTTTTTGATGGCATCTAGACATTTGATTTCCTTAATTAGCTTATTCTGGAGGTTATTTTTCACTCTCTTACCTAGGATTTTCTTGCTGGATGACTTTGTTTTCTATCTGCTCTTGAAATTCAGTTCAACTTATTCTAGACCTCTAGTATAGGTTCTGCTTAACTGAACAGAATTTTTCAGTTCTTGTTTTTCCTGTTTCTTCCCCTGCCTATATGGAGCCTTGTTTTTCTTTTTTGAGGAGGGTCTCCTCAAGTATTACAGACCCCAGTCAGATTTCCCTGACTGGACTAGCCCATGTCTCAGGAGGAAAGAGTCACCAACATGTTGCGAGTCTTTTCTAAGAAGCCTCCAGACTGCCTTTTTTCCTATTTAGTCTGGCATGTGTCACTTGTCTGCCCATGGTTTCCCACCAGTATAAAGTTATGTGCTGCCTTTAATTTCAGGAGACTCTGCCTGCCAGTGGCAATGTGGGTGAGACAGAGGAGAGGTTATAGGTTGGCACTGTTTCAGTTTTCCAGTCCCTGAGGCCTGAATTACTTGAGGGAGGGATTCCAGTTGAACTGGGTCCCATCTTTTTCTTGGGGAAGGTACAGCCTTTAAGAAATTAACACCTTCACCTAACTAGTTACTTGTTTCTCAGAGGAGTTTATTCTGCCCTTGCCTGGGACAAAGCTGGTGCCTGAAAAAGCTTCCAGTTCTAGCTAATAAGCTGCTAAGTAGTAGAAACAAAGCAAAAAAAAAATCCTTTTCAGAGCAGCACCCCCACTCCTCAGATCTGTCAATCAAGAGCTTAAGCTGGTATGTTGCTCTATGTATCTCCAGGCTCTATGTGCCACACCCCCTCTTTTTTAGGGTCCAGTCCTAGCATTTTGTGCTGTCTAGTCCCAGCATTTTGTGCTGTATGACTCAAAAAACCTTAGCTTTTTTCCCTTTTGCTGTCAGCCCTGCCCCCTCCCTACCAGGGAAAAAATTCCTAGTACCTTTAGCACTTATTCCAAGTTTATCTGTGCTAGGGGCCTGTACACAAAATTTGTTAATTAATTCCACAATTGGAACTTGGTTGAGCTAAGCCCTTGCTGTTGGTAAAGTCTGTTTTCTTTGCCCTCGGGGAACCAGATTGCCATGCCCGTGGGAGAGGTGCACTGGCCTCCATGGCTTGAGGGACTTAGAGTTCTGTGTGAGGTCTCACCCAGTCCAGCTTGTCCAAACTGGTTAAGCTGTGTTTCCAGTCGCTAATGTAGCCCCAGCAATTGTTCTGTACTGTTGCTGGCTATTCACTCTGCTCTGGAGGACGAACTAAATTCCATACCTCACTAAGCCGCCATCTTGCCCTGCCCCCTACTGATGCATTTTTAAAGATATGTTTACACAACTGCTTATTTACAGTGACTTTCTGAATGATAGAAGACAAAATTAGCAAGTAATACCACTGTGTATTTACATAAAGTTGGGAACATCTAACTTCTTTAGCTATCACCTTTGTGAAAGAGCCAAGAGGCACTAGTCATCCTTACACTAATAGGGATATCAACTCAATCTTAGAATATTTCTTTATAGGCCATACAATTTAACTACTTCATAATACTTACCATTTCCATATCATGCAATTTAGCCTTTAGTTGTAAATTCTCTTTTTCTAATTCGTGTAATTTATCAGAACGAGCTCTAGTTCCTTCTAGTTGGTCTTCCAACATGGTTTTTGTTTCTAATAAAACTTGATTGTCTTCTTTTAATTCCTATAAACATTTTGAAAAGCTTATTTATATTAAATGTGTTATCTGTTAATTTAACGAAGCTTAGCAAAATTAAAATTCTTTCTCATAAAAGAAAACATTAAACTGTCTCTATCAATTTTGCAAAAGGAAAGTTAGTGAGTAATAGAAATATAGTAAATATTTTCTTGGCCTCATTTACATTCCCAACCCCCAACCACTACTATCACCCACCACTACCACCCGGGATTCAGTTATTGTGCAAAGAAAATATTCAGTACTTATATTAGGATGAGCAATATTACAATAATTTCACATGAAATTGTTGGTATGTTTTTTATCTTAGTCACAAGGATTGTTAGACAAAACTCTATAACATCAGGATTTAATTTACTGAATGGAATAAACTGAAATATTTCTGCCTATTTACAGGTATAACAAAGAAAGAAAAAGGTTTGTTGCTGCTGTTGTTCTTTTGCAGAAAAATACTAAAGACCGAACTAGAATTCACATAAATCACAAACCAAGGCTCTACAATATTTTACAAGCATCTTGAGAACTATTTTAAATTTCTATTTTACAAAGCATCTTAAGAAAATCCTTAAAATTGCCTGATATGTTTTGAAAATATGTTTGTACAAATCTATCTTGCTAAGTTAGATGCCTGAGGTTTATAGACAAAACTCAAGAGAAATTATACTAGAACAGTGGCATCTATGAGAATCTCTTATCAATACAACACATAAAGGACTAAATACCTGGCAAAGAATTTATATACATGTTAATTTTGTAATCGATTGGGCCTATTTTCCAGTAACTTTCAAGCTAAAATACTCTAACTACTTTCTCTTTTAATACTCTCATTTCTTGGTTCTGCATAACTTTCTCATTTTTCATTCCAATACTGAATTTGATCGCAATCTCCTCAGTTCACAAAGAATGAGAAAATTAACTGAGAAAGGAAAAGGGATTATCAAATTCTTAATAACTGTCAAAATTAACTTTATAAAACAGTGAACTGCAACCATCAAGTAGGAAATATTTTCTTCCAAATTTGTTTAGATATGTATAGTCTTCACTGATGCTAATTTAACACATCTGAGGTAAGCAGTAGTCAGATATACTGTTTATTTTCAATTCTGAGAACCAGTTTGGGATTACTTTATTCTGACCACAAAAGAAGGGCTTCAAAAGTTTTTTCTCTCTATGGGCTAAATAAAGGAACGAAAGAAGAGCCCCCCAAAGAATTCAATACACTTAATAATGTAAAAAATATATATATATATATATCCTCTGCAGAAGCCTAACTAAGCAATATGCTTATCTATCATTAAGTAAACACCTGGAGGTTGCTCAACAACATTAAGGGTTTCTCATGTTTATTAAGTGCACTTTAAATGTATTTTCAAAAACACTGCAACTAATTTAAATTATGAAACATACCTCAACTCTTGCCTTATAAAATTCAATGTCATGTAGCCTCTCTTTATATCTACTGACTTCACTTTCAAGCTTATCAACTCTGATTGCCTTCTCTCGAAGTGCATCTAATTCATCTCGGTACATTCTGGCAGAACGAGCATCCGAAAGCAAATTCATATTCTAAATATAAATACATACAAAAAGTTAATACTATATTATATTTTCAAATTATTATTCTTTGGTTGCCCCACTTGATAAAGTTATTAAAAAAATCATTTGCTTGTACACTTTAAAACGGCAAATTTTACAATATATAAATTATAAATCAATAAAGCTGTTTTTTAAAATAGGGAAATATAAAGCCTTTTAAAACAAGAATAAAAAGCATTTTAAACATACACATATAATTACACACATATTTCTATTTAAAGTGTTCTATCAATGTTGAGGATATTTTACAATGTGCTAATCCCTGCATAATATAATCAATCACATACAATTAATTTAAGGCAAAAAAATCAACTTTAAAATACAAGATAGTAAAAATACAGAGGCAAGCAATGTTACTAAAGTATTCAATACTTTAGAGAGATGACGTTTCTATCCACATGTGTTGTAACCTACAAAAATCTTAAGAGTAATTTTTAAATGCTTTGAGGTAAAATAATTAGTGCATTTCTTAGTCCCATTTGATAAAAAAAAGTAAAATGCAAACTTTTAAAAACCCTTCTTGAAATCCTTTAGAGCAGACATTCTCAAAGTGTGGTTGGTACAGGGAATTGCAAAGGTCCCTGATACCTCTGTAGGGAATTCCCAAGGTTAAAATTATTTTCATAATATTAAGAAATTATTTGCCTTTTTCACTCTCATTCTTTCATGAGGATGCAATGGAGTTTTCCAGAGACTGCATGGCATGTGATATCATAATATACTGAATGCAGAAAAAGATACAAGAACCTAGCTTGTCACTCATTAAGTCAGACACTAAAGATATTTGTAAAAATGTAAAACAATACCTTCTTTCCTAATTTTTTTGTTTTGGAAAATAAGTTATTTGACTAAGATGTCTATTTTAATATTGAATGGGTTGGATATTGTTTTTAAATGAATCAACTAAAAATATGTTAAAATTCCTACTTTTAAATTCTATTATACTAAATCCTGTACATATAATCCACATAAACAATTCTCATTAGCTGGAAAGGGGTCTTCAGCCCCAAAAGTTTTGAGAACCATTGCTTTAGAAGGAACGCACATGCAATATAACTTCTATCAAGCAGTAGAACAGCAACTACAGCATATCTAGAAATTTAGATTATGATTCCCAGTCTCATACATCTAGGAGGGTCCTAGTCTATGATCCTACAAATGGTGTATTCCCCGCATTTTAAAATGCATGATTGGTCTGTAAGCCCACAATTCTCTAAGTAAAAAAAAAAAAAAAAGCAGGTTAGGGGAAGGAAGGAGAAGAAACATTTATCCAGCCTTACTCCAATCCATAGAATTATGAGTTAAAGAATAGGTCATGTCCCACCCCAAAAGAAAGCAAAACATTACAGTGTAACTTTTTAAAGGAAGTGAATTTTTAAACAATTTTTACTTAAGATGAAGAAAAACACAAGTGTTGGTAAATAAAAATAAACAATTTTTAAAAACTGAAAAGTTTTTACCTTATTTAAAAGGAAAAGAGTGGAAAATAAGAAAAGCTGTCATATATAAGCTAAAATAAAGAACTATCAGAGAACACAGAGATGCAGATCCAAGGTGATTCATATAAGCAGCACAGTTTACAGGACAGCTGTTCCAAGTTCAAAAGCTATGGAAGCCAAATACATAAAAAAAAAAAAAAAAAAGAAAGAAATTCGGAACTATACCAGTCCTAAGAGGCTCCTTAGAATCTTAAAGTTTCAATAGCACTGATACAGAAGAAAGAGGAATTCAGACTTTAACTTCTAGTTTCGGCTCTGTCATTTTTGAAGAGACATTGAAAAAGTCATTTTATCTCTTTAAGCCTCAATAATTTCATCTGTTCTATAAAGCATTATGGTGAAGTTTACAAATTTTAAGGAAGAAGATCAATTTCCAATTACTTCAGTGGTCCTATACAACAAAACTTTCATATACAAACCTCTTGTTGCAGCCTTTTTAGTTCTATTTCCATTTGCTCAAGTTCTTGTTTACAGTCCAACAACTGTTCAGTCTTTTCTTCCCTTAAATGCAAAAATATATTTATTAAATAAGCTTACTACTTCTGGATGATATGTGCATCAATGATCATCATGTGCTTCAATTCAAATGTATTATCATTATGAAATATCAAGGTGAACATACTATTAGCCATAACCCCAATCCAAGGGGAAACACAAAGAAATGGTCATTAGGAATTTAAATGATTTGATACCATTACTCAAACTCCCTCCTCATGTTCTAGAAAGGCTAACCTCAGTGCCAAAATTTTCATAACATCTCTCTGTCTCTCCGATTTCCCTCTCCCCTCATGCTCTGTCTTTTTCTCTCTTAGACAATTAAGACAAGGCAATACTATCTAGGGTCTGAGACTCATAAGGGTCCGCAAACAATTTTTGACATTTACAGTGGTTTAAAGGAAATTATATATATGCTTATTGCCTGCCCAAAGACTATACAGAAATCTGAAGTCATTCCTTTTTCTATTGGTCTCTTCTCTGTAGCCTATAAACATCTTCAAATTTCTTCTATTACTTTTTTTTCTCTTTACACTGCTTTATTTCTAACTGCCACCTTCTATACTCCCTTAAGATAATCATCCTAAAAGTAAATTCATCACCCACTATATCTACTTTTCCACTTTCAATTCTTTAATCTTAAAAACTAAATGTACTTTGTATATAATGTATTATGCACATCTCTTCATGACCTTGAATTCTCTTCAAAAATCATAATTTTTAAAGATAGAGATATATTCCCTTTGTTAGAAGAGCCACAATTTATTTAGTTAATTTAATTCTATTTTCACTGTATTGAATAATGGTTTGATAAATAAACACATAATATATAAAACCGTGTATATTTCAGGACAGATTTCTTAAAGCACATTATAAGTTTAGAATTCCCTGGCACAGTGTGAAGCCAGCTCCCATTACTATTGTGAAGCCGAAGGAAGCAGAATAAAGTATGGGGGTGCATGTAGATCACTGCCAGTCTATCATGTGGCACCATGAAAAGATTGAACAAAGACGCTCATCTCTGGCTCACCCTCCCAGATCTTGACCTTCAGGCAGAACAGCTTAAACACAGCTAAACAAACTAAAAATTAAGTAAAAATTAATTTAAAAATTGTTTATTAAGTCAAAGTGGCATAGGGTAAAGGATTACAATTTTTAAGACACACAATAGAGAATCCTATAAGAGGAGGGAATTCTATTTCATATGGTGTAGAAGGGACATACCTAAGGCCACAAAGGAGCATACAAGCCAGGAAAAGATGCAGGCTCAGAAAAAGAGAGTACTTCACACTTGTGCCTTAAGATGATCTTAATACTAGAGCCAAACTCTAAAGAAGACCTCTAGCCAACAAAGAGAATATTTGCAAAGACTATGAAAGTTGCTTTTTGTGTTGGTTTGCTTGTTTATACTAGCTCAGGGCACTCAAGGGAATCTCTATTCTATCACTAGCTCCATACAAACTTAAGGAACACACAGGTCCAGGGGCTAAATAACAAAGGTAGCACATTAAAGTATTAAAATGTACAGTGTGCAAGAAAAGAATACAAGATAAACAAAGAAACATGAAATGATGACCAACCATAAGAACAAAAGGTAAACTTCAGAAACTATCAACAAAGGCCAGACTCTAGACATACCAAAAAAATACTTTTAAAAAAGTTATGTTAAATATGCTCAATGAGATAAAGGAAAACACAGAGAAGAAATAAAGAATGTCAGGAAAATGATGAATATTATCATTTCAATAAAGACTCAGAAAATGTAAAAAGAAACCAAACAAAAATACTAGTATTTAATACCACAATAACTAAAATAAAAATTCTATAGACGGTTTCAACAACAGATTAGAGCTGGCAGAACAATCAGTGAGCTCTAAGACAAGTCATTTTGATTCAGACTGAGGAGCATAAAAAAAATGAAAAAGGTGAAAAAAGCCTTGAGACCTGTGGGACAACATCAAGCATATTAACACATGCCTCACAGGAGTCCCAGAAGAAGAAAGAGAGAAATGTAACAATGGTAGAAACTTCCAAAATTTAATGAAAGTCAGAAATACACATATTCAAGAAGCCAAATGAACCGTAAACAAGATAAACTCGAAGAGAACAAGGTCCAGAAACAAACAGACAAACCGCTGAATGTCAAGGAAGAGGAAAGAGTTCCGAAAGCTACAAAGAGCAACATGCTATGTACAAGGGAGCCCCAATAAGATTAAAAGTTGACTTCTTACCAGAAACATGGAGGTAAAGATAGCACTGGGATAAGAAATTTAATGTGTTCTAAAAAGACAACTACCAATCAAAAATTTCACATTTGGTGAAGAAAATGCCTTTCAAAAAGGAGAGAGATTAAAACATTCTCAGATAAAAGTTAAGGGAGATTGTCAGCATTATCACTGCCCAAACAATGTTAAGGGAGTTCTTAAGAATGAAAGGAAAGGACACCAAAAAGCGGATCAAAGTAGTGTAAAGTAATAAAGATCACTGCTAAAGGTAACCACATGGTTAGTTATAAATGCCAGTACTACTATCTGTATTTTTTAGTACATAGCCCCATTTTTTACTTCTTACAGAACGTAAAATACAAATGGTTAGAGTATTGATAAATCTACATTTTGGACATACAAAGTACATAGATATAATTTGTAACAAGCACATCAAAAAGGTAGAAGGATGGAGCAGTCTAACAATGTACATCATGCTACTGAAATTAAATTGGTATACAATCAAAGATTAATGTTAGAGATTTAGGATACGAAATTTAAGCACCATGGTGACCACACACACACAAAAAAATCTGAAAAACAAATACAGAGAGAAACGAGAAAAAACCTTACAACAGCACATGATAAAACATCAAATTTGAAGATAAGCATTAATGCAAGAAATGAGGGACAAATATATATATATATAACTTACAAAGATCAAATAGCAAAACAACAGAAGAAAGTCCTGCATTATTATTATCAATAAATCTAAATAAAAATGGATTAAACACTTCATTCCAAAGGTAGAGAGTGGAAGAATGAATAAGAAAGCATGACCCACCTATATGCTGTATACAAGAGACTACCCTTAAATTCAAATAAACTAGTAAGTTGAAAATGATGTATGGGGAAAAAAAGTAACCAAAAGAGAGCTGGGTTGATATTAGATCAAAAGTCGACTTTAAACCAAAACCTGCTAAAATGAACAAAAAAGGATGCTATATTCTGATAAATGGTCAAGTCAACTAAAAGATAAAATAATTATAAGTATCTATGCACTTAATGGCAGTGCCTCAAAATATATGAAGTAATTACTGACAGATCTGAAAGAAGAAATAGGCAGTTCTTCAAAACAACACTTCAATCATGGGTAGACCATTGAGACAGAAGATCAATAACGAAACTTGAACAATACTATAAACCAACCAGACCTAACGTACATAGGTAGAACACTTTACCCAACAGCAGCAGAATACACATTCTTCACGTGTGTACAAGTTCCATTCTTCAGGATACACGATATGCTAGGTCACAAAACAAGTCTCAATGTATTTTTTTTTAATTTATTAATTTAAAAAAATTTAACAAACCAAATAAAACATTAACATATGCATATTCATCATTTCTTAGAACATTTGCATCAATTCAGAAAAAGAAATAAAAAGACAATAGAAAAAGAAATAAAACGAAAACAGAAAAGAAAAAAAAAGATTATACCTACCCATACCCCTTACCCCTCGCTTTCATTGATCACTAGCATTTCAAACTCAATTTATTTTAGCATTTGTTCCCCCTATTAATTATTTTTATTCCACATATTCTACTCATTTGTTGACAAGGTAGATAAAAGGAGCATCAGACACAAGGTTTTCACAATCACACAGTCACACTGTGAAAGCTATATCATTCAATCATCCTCAAGAAACATGGCTACTGGAATATAGCTCTACATTTTCAGGCAGTTCCCTCCAGCCTCTCCATTACATCTTGAATAACAAGGTGATAGCTACTTAATGCATAAGAATAACCTTCAGGATAACCTCTCAACTCTGTTAGGAATCTCTCAGCCATTGATACTTTGTCTCATTTCACTCTTTCCCCTTTTGGTCAAGAAGGTTTTATCAATCCCTTGATGCTAAGTCTCAGCTCATTCTAGGGTATTTCTCATTCCCTCGATGCTGAGTCTCAGCTCATTCTAGGATTTCTGTCCCACGTTGCCAGGAAGGTCCACACCCCTGGGAGTCATGTCCCACGTAGAGAGGGGGAGGGTGGTGAGATTGCTTGTTGTGTTGGCTAGAGAGAGAGGCCACATCTGAGCAACAAAAGAGGCTCTCTTGGGGGTGACTCTTATGCCTAAATTTTAAGTAGACTTGACCTGTCCTTTGTGGGGTTAAGTTTCATATGACTCAATGTATTTTATATTCTTTTTTTTTTTTTTTTGTATGGGCAGCCACCAGGAACTGAACCCCAGGTCTCCGGTACGGCAGACCTGCCTTCAATATATTTTAAAATACCAAAATTATACAATATTCCTTCATCTCTGACCACAATGGAATGAAGCTAGAAATCAGAAACAGAGGGACAACTGGAAAATTCACAAATATGTGGAAATTAAACAACCTGCTGTTAAACAATTGAAAGGTCAAAGAGGAAATCACAAAGGAAATTAGAAAATATCTTGAGATGAATGAAAATGAAAACATTACATAACAAAATTTTTAGGATGCTGCAGAGAGAATAGAGAGGGAAATTTATAGCAGCAGATGATTACATTAAAAAATAATAAAGATCTCATATCAGAGACTTAACTCACAACTAGAGGAGTAAACTAAATCCAAAGCAAGCAAAAGGAACCAAATAACGAAGATGTGAGAGCAGATGAGGGAAATAGAAAAAAAAAACAAAAAACACAATAGAAAGGACCAATGAAACCAAAAGTTAGTTCACTGAAAAGAGCAATAAAATTGACAAGCAAGATTGACAAAGAAAAAGAGAGAAAGGACCCAAACAAGTAAAATAAAAAATGAAAACAGGATGTTACTACTGACCCATGGAAATAAAAAGAATTGTAAAAGGACACTATGACAAAACTGTATGCCAACAAATTAGATAACATAAATGAAATGGACAAATTCTTAGAAACACAAACTACTAGCACTGACTCTAGAAGCAACAGAAGATCTCAATAGGTCAATAAGAACCTCCCCAAAAAGAAAGTCTGGGACCAGATGGCTTTAATGGTACAAACTTTTAAAGAAGTATTAACACCAACCTCGTTCAAATTCTTCCATGAACTTGCAAAGGAGGGAACATTTCCTAACTCATTCTATGAGGCCAACATCATCCTAACACCAAAACTAGATAAAGGTACTAAAAGAAAAGAAAATCACAGACCAATATCTCTTATGAACAGAAATGTAACAATCTCCAACATAACACCAGCAAACCGAACCCAATAACATATTTAAAAAATTATGCACCATGATCAAGTGGGATTTATTCCAAATATGCAAGGTAGTTCAACATAAGAAAATCAATGTAATATACCACATTAATAGAATAAAGGACAAAACAGTCATCTCAACTGATGCAGAAAAGGGGTTTGGCAAAATCTAGTACCTCATTGTTCTAGTTTGCTAGCTGCCAGAATGCAAAACACGAGAAACAGAATGGCTTTTAAAAAGGGGAATTTAGTAGTTGCTAGTTTACAGTTCTAAGGGTGAGAAAATGTCCCATTTAAAACAAGTCTATAGAAATGTCGAATCAAAGGCATCCAGGGAAAGATAAATTGGTCCAACAAGGCCAATGAAGTTCAGGGTTTCTCTCTCAAGTGAGAAGGCACATGGCGAACATAGTCACAGTTTCTCTCTCATCTGGAAAGGCATGTGATGAACACAGTCAGGGTTCCTTTTTCATCTGGAAGGGCACATGGCAGGCATGGCATCATCTGCTAGCTTCTTCTCCTGGCTCCCTGTTTCATGAAGCTCCATGGGAGACATTTTCCTTCTTTATCTCTAAAGGTTGCTGGCAGGTGGACTCTGCTTCTCGTGGCTATGTCGTTCTGTTCTGCTCTCTCTGAATCTCCTTCATTCTCCAAAATGTTTCCTCTTTTATAGGACTCCAGAAACTTCTCAAAACCCACACAAATGAGTGGAGGCATGTCGTCACCCAATCCAGTTTAACAACCACTCTTGATTGGGTTACATCTCCAGGGAGATGATCTAATTACAGATTCAAACATACAGTATTGAATAGGGATTATTCTTCCTTTATGAAATGGGATTTTGATTAAAAGATGGCTTTTCTAGGGAACATACATCCTTTCAAACCAGCACATTCATACTTAGAAGTACTTCTAAAAACATATAGAAAACTAGGATTAGAAATAAACTTCCTTAACATGATAAAGAGCATATATGAAAAACCTACAGCTAACATCATACTCAATGGTAAAAGATTGAAAGCTTTCCCTCAGGTTCAGTAACAAGACAAGGATGCCCACTGTCACCACAGCTCTTCAAAAATTGTATCTGAAGTTCTAGGTAAATGAATTAGGTTAGAAAAAGAAATAAACGGTATACAAATTGGAGAGGAAGAAGTAAAACTCTCCATATTTACAGATAACAAGATTGGAGAGGAAGAACTAAAACTTTCCATATTTATAGACTCCAAGCCTCTTCAAAATTATATTGGAACTTCTAGCTAAATGAATTAGTAAGAAAAAGAAATAAACAGCATACAAACTGAAGAGAAACAAGTAAAACTTTCCATATTTACGGATGACAAGAGTCTATAGAAAATCCTGGAAATTCCACAATAAAGCTACTGGAGCTAATAACTGAATTTATTTAACAACCGGCAGGTACAAGATCAGCACTCAAAAATCAGTGATGTTTCTATACACCAATAAGGACAATCTGAAGAGAAAATCAAGATAAAAATTCCATTTACAATAATAGCAAACTAAAAGAATCAAATATCTAAGAATAAATTTAACCAAGGATATAAAGGACTGGTACACAAAAAATTACAAAACACTTCTGAAAGAAATAAAAGAAAACCTAAGTAAATAGAAGGACATTCCGTATTCATGGATTGGGAGACTCAATATTGTGAAGATATCAATTCTACCCAAAACAAGGCACAGATTTGATGCAATCCCAATCAAAATTCCAACAGCTTTGGGCAGAAATGGAACATCCAATAATCAAATTTATATGGAAGTGTGAGGGGCCCCAAACAGCAAAAGCCATCTTCAAAAAGAATGAACTTAAAGAGTCACTCTTCTCAATTTTCAAACCTAAAAGTTACATAATAATAACAGCAACAGCACTGGCAAAGGAGAGACATATAGACCAGTGGAATTGAACCAAGAGTTTGAACTGACAGAGCACCCTAAGTGTCCCTCATCTGATGGAAAGATAAACAAAATGTGATACATAAATACAATAAAATATTATTCAGCCATAAAAACAAAGAAGCTCTCACCCATGCAACATGTATGAACCTTGAAAACATCATGTTGAGTGAAATAAGTCAGACACAAGAGAACATATATATGATGTTACTGATATGAAATAATGCAATAAACAAATGTACAGCCAGAAATGATAATACACATTACGAGGGGCCAAGGTAGGGGTAGGAAATGAGAAGTTAATGCTCACTTGGTACAGAATTTCTATTTGGGATGATGAAAAAGTTTTTGTAATGGATGGTGGTGATGGTAGCACAACATTATGAATGTAAGTAATACCAATGAATTATACGAAAAAGGGGGAATTTTAGGTTGCATATATGTTGCTAGAATAAAAATTAAAAAAAAAACATAGAACTGTACAACTCAATGAACCCTACATTCATGAACTGTAAATGAACTGTAAAACTACAGTTAATAGTAAAATTATAATAATATTGTTTCACCAATTGTAACAAAGGCAGCACACAAGTGCAAAGTGTTAATAATAAGGAAATCTCTATTATTAACAGCCTCTTCCAACATGAAAATGGGCATAGCCCAAATACCCCTGAAGAGTGGGAGAAAGATCAAAATTGATGGTGGAGTTACACAGAGAAGGTAGGGTTTAATGAATGAGTATGATGAATCATTATATTGATATTTCTTTTAGTCTGCAGTATCTTAGAGCAGCTAGAAGTAAAGCTAAAATTGTAGAATTGTAATCCATACAATGTATTGCGATGGGCTTTGAAATTTATTGCTTTTTTGTATATATGTTATTTTTCCTAAAAAAGAAAAAAGAAGTCAATAGTGATGATAAATGCACAGCTATATGATGATACTGTGAACCACTGATTGTACACTTTGGATGATTACATGATATGTGAATATATATATATCAATAAAAATAATTTTAAAAATAATAGGGAAAACTGCATGTATGAAGAGTATATATCACAACATTGTACTTTCTGCATGATTTTTCTGTAAACTTAAAAATTCTCATACATTTAAAAAAAAAACAACAGTGAGATACTACTTTACACCCAATAGGATGGTTATTATTTTTTTAAAAAAGGGAAAATAATAGGCCAGGCTGTAGTGAAAGTGAAACACTTGATCACTGTAGGTGGAAATGTGAAATGGTGTACCTACTATGGAGAATAGTTTAGCAGTTTCACAAAAAGACAAACCTAGAATTACCATATAACCTGGCAATTCTACTCTTAGGCATGTATCTTAAAGAACTGAAAGCAGAAGGGACTCAAGCAGACATGCATACATCAATATTCATAAAACTATTATTCTCAATAGCCAAATGGTAGAAACAGTCTAAGTGGCTATCATAAAATAAATGGATAAACAACAAAATGTGGTATATACATACAATGTGAATATTTTTCAGACATAAAAAGAATGAAGTTCTGATAAAACAACATGAAGAGGGCGGCTGCCGTGGCTCAGCAGGCAGAGCTCCGACCTGCCGTGCTAGAGGTCTGGAGTTCGATCCCTGGTGCCTCCTGCCCATATGCAAATTAAACAAACAAACAAAAAAACAACATGAAGAAACCTTGAAGATATGATGTTGAATAAAATAAGCCAGACACAAAAGGACAAAATATTGTTTGATTCCAGCATACTTCACATATGTGGAATAAGAGACAAAACTAGCTTAGACATTAGCAGGGACGGGGGAGGGCAGAATGGGAAAAGTTTTTTTATACTGGTAATAAGCTTTTACAAGATGTTAACATGTAGTACTTTCTGTGATTTATAAACTATTTCTTATAAATATTTCTTTATAGAGTATCAGATTCTATAAATTTTACTATGTTTTGGGATTTTTACCTATTTAATATTTTTTATGCAAATACGCCACTTATTTCTTTTATAGATAATCGTTTTGCTGTTATTCAAAGTTGTTTCCCACTTCGAAATCAAATATATATTCTTCTACATTATCTTCTGGTTCTTTCATCATTTCCTATTTTGTATCTAGTTTTTTAATTCACCTGGAACTCGTTTTAGTGTCTGTGGTATGAATCTAAATTTTCTCCAAAGAGATTATCAAGAAGTCTCAACCTCAGTAATAATCAATTCCTTTCACACTCATTTTATCATTTCCACCATAGCAATATGGCATTTATCCCCATCTCCTCAATGAAACCGTATTTAATAGAGGTGATTACCTCTTCATTGCCAAATTCAATGGATTATTTTTGGATCTTTTTGAAGAATTTAATACCATTAATTCCATTCTTCCTCTTCATATTCTCTCTTTGGCTTCCATGACTCTTACACTCTACGTTTTTTACATCTATAAATATTAATTCTGTGGCTCTTTTGCTGGCTTCATGTTTTCTGATCATATTATGGCTAACAATTATCAAACTCTTACTACCTGCACCAAGTATTTCTAAGCAGTTTATACTTTGCAAAGCACTTGATCATCACAAGAGACCTCTGCAAAAAACAGCAGCAGTGATAGCAGCTCAGGTTTACTGAGCACTTATGCACTAGGCACTCTTCTAAATGCTTTTCTTATTTACTTCACAGAACAATCCTAAGGTAGGCACAATTATTATTCCAATAGGTTAAGAAACTGAACAGACTTAGAGAGATTAAGTGGCCAAGGTCACTCATTATATAATGGTGAGCCAGGATTCACTCTTAGAGAGAATGTCTCTAAAGCTCATGTGCTTGATCATATGCTATATCCCTAGGGCATATATTATGATAAGCCTCATTTTATGGATGAGGAAACTGAATAACATGGCTAGTAAGTAGTGGTATCTGTTCCCAAAGGCAGTAGTATCCTTAATCACTCAAACACCTTTTCAATGTTTCTGTTCTTCAATTGTATCTTTCTGATACTTCATGCTCTTCTGGGGCAATTTTATCCACTCCCAAAGTTTCGGTTACTATTTGTATGCTGCATATTATCCTGTATAAGCATGTTAGTGATCTCAAGTCTCTATTCTGCAACCTAGACCAGACAAATAACCCAATGATCATCTCCATCTAGGTGTTCCCAAAGGTATCTCAAACTAAATGTCAGAAAGTAAGCTTACATTTTATCTCAATCTTATTCTTCTTTTCTATATTCCCTGTCTAAATGAATGGCATCACCACCCACAAAGACATTGACTATAGGATGCTAGGAATTACACCAAAGACTCTTCTTTTTCCCTGACCTCCTCTCTATTCTCCCATTGTTATAGGCTTTGACCAGGTCCACATCGTTTCTTTTCCAGACAACCCTTTAATCCATTTTCACACTACCATCATAATTATTTATTTTTCAATCACTTTTCACAGAGCATTCACTAAGAGTCAGCCATTAAGCTAGTATTTCTTTACTAAAACATAAATCAGGGGACTTCTGGAAAGATGGCCAACCAGAGTAGCTAGAGATTAGCCTGCTCTATGGAAAAGTTAGAGAAGGGACAGGAGTGCAACTGAGGTGACAATCTGGGAGTGTGGCTGACCTGGGAGAGCCTTCTGCACCACATGGCAGCCCTGGTTACAGAGGCTGAGGAACTGAGAAGCAGAAAGCTGGAGACTGGCGTGGAAGCACGGAGCCACAGAGCCCATGGGATGGCACAGATGGGAATGTGGGACTAGGAAGTAAGCCAGGCTGCAATTCTTGGATGCGGTACCCTCAACAGTACAGCACTGTGAATGGTGACTCACCCAAAACCCCACACACCTGAACCCCGTTCACTGGTTCCCATTCCCTGTGTTCCAGGTGCCCTCACCCCACCAACCCCCAGTGCACCCACCTGACCCCCTCCCACCCAAATGCAGCCCAACCCACCTTTCCTGCACACCTCCCAAGCACTACCTCCCTCTCCTGCTTCCCTGAAGACTATTGCCAGTGCATAAAGGTTGCGTATACTAACCTCCATACCTAGGCTACCCTTGCGCCACCCCCAACCCCCCGCCACCCATAATGTCGCAAAGTCTCACCCCACCCCACTCCCTTTAGAGCATTCCCATAACCGCACATGCACAAGGGCTCCCAATCACTTCATTCAGCTCTGGGAACCGCACTTTACAGCAGGCTAGAAACACGCATGCGCAGCGCCCTCAGCCACACTTGATACCTCTGAGAAAGAGCCGACCTGCACAGCCACGTCACAGCTGCCTCCAATCCATGAAGGCATAATGTCAATCTGCTGCCACAGCTCTATGCATGCGCACAAAGGGCCCTGTGCCTTAGACCAGTGCACACCAGGGTTATGACCCCCAGACCAGAATACCTGCAAGCACAGCAACATCCTCCCTGGCCTCTGGGCACCCATGTTCACAAGCATCAGCGTAACATCCCCAACCTGCGGCCATACCTGCCCTGAAACAAATCGCCATACTGAGTGCTTCAGCCCTTACACTGCTCCCTGCTGTATAACCATCACAAGGCCTGAAGACTACTGAAAGAAATCAACTCCAAAGTAAATCAATCAAGATAATTTATATGCCACAAAGATAGCAGAAGATGACTAAGCATATTACAATGTAGACAGATATAGTGCTGCCTAAAGATCAAATTAAAACACCAGAGGAGACACAGGAATTGGAACAACTACTCAAAGATGTTCATTCAACTCTACTTAATAAAATAAGTGGGATAACAAATGATAAAAAGGAGATCAAGAAGACAGTAGAAGAGCACAAAGAGGAATTTGAAAGAATAAATAGAAAAATAGCAGAAATCAGAGATTAAAGACTCTATTAACCAAATAAAAAATATACTAGAGGCACACAACACCAGATTTGAAGAGACAGAACAAAGAATAAGTGATATAAAGAACAGGATAACTGAGTTTGAAGACTCAAAAGATCAAATGGCAAAACAGCTGGAAAAACTTCAATGGGAACTCAGGGAAATGATATACAAAACAAAGTGCACAAATGTAAGAATCATTGGTGTCCCAAGAGGAGAAGAAAGGAGTAAAGGGCAAGGATGAGTAGTTGAGGATGTAACAGGGGAAAACTTCTCAACCCTCATAAAGGACATAAATATACAAGTCAAAAAAGCCCAAAGAACTCCAAACAGAATAAATTCAAATAGGCCTTCCCAAGGTACATACTAATCAGTCTGTCAGAGGTTGAAGAGAAGCAGAAAATTCTGAAACCGGCAAGAGAAAAACAATCTACTACATACAAGGGAAACCAAATAAGACTGAGTTCAGACTACTCAACTAGCACCCTGAAGGCGAGAAGTCAGTGGTTCAAGACTCTGAAAAAGACTTTCAGCCAAGAATACTGTACCCAGCCAAACTGTCCTGCAAAATGGAGGGAGAGATTGAAGTTTTCACAAACAAAGAAGTCCTGAAAGAACTTGTCAACAGAGACTGGCCCTACAAGAAATACTAAAAGGAGTTCTGCCAGCTGAAATAAAAAAACAGGAGAGGGAGGTTTGGAGGAGGGCAGAGAATTGAAGACTACCATTAAGGGTAATTTAAATAACACAAAGAGAAAGAGGGAAAAGAACCTATAGATCTGAAAAATAAAATAAAAAAAGATAAGATGGTGGAATAAAGAAACAGCTTTTCAGTAATAACTTTGAATGTTAACAGACTAAACTTAGAAATTAAAAGATACAGAGTGGCAGAATGGATTAAGAAACATAATCCAGCTATATGCTGCTTACAAGAGAATCATCTTAGACACAAGGATACAAATACATTGAAAGTGAAAGGATGGAAACGAAGTAGGTGGAAAGACATTCCCTGCTCACGGATAAGAAGGCTAAATATAGTTAAGATGTCAATTCTCCCCATATTGATCTACAGATTCAACACAGTAACAGTCAAAATTCCAACAACTACCTTGAAGATTTGGAAAAGCTAACTACCAAATTCATCAGAAGGGAAAGAGACACCGAATAGCTAAAACCATCCTAAAAAAGAAGAACAAAGTGGGAGGATTAACACTCCCTGACTTTAAAACCTATTATAAAGCCACAGTGGTGAAAACAGCATGGTGCTGGCACAAAGACAGAAGCACTGACCAATGGAATCGAATCAAGAATGCAGAAACAGACCACCAAATCTATGGTCAAATGATTTTTGACAAGGTCCCCAAATCCTCTGAACTACGATAAAATAGTCTTTCCAATAATTGGGCACGGAAGAACAGGAAATCAATAGCCAAGAGAATGAAAGAGGACCCCTATCTTATACCCTACACAAAAATAAATTCAAAGTGCATCAAACACCTAAATATAAGAACTAGCACCATAAAGCTTCTAGAAGAAAATGTAGGGAAACATCTTCAAGACCTAGTAATAGGAGGTAGCTTCCTAAACTTTATACCCAAAGTAAAAGCAACAAAAGAAAAAAGAGAAAATGGGAACTCCTCAAAATCAAAAGCTTCTGCACCTCAAAAGTCTTCATCAAAAAGTTGAAGAGGCAGCCAACTCAATGGGAGAAAATATTTGGAAATCACATATGAGACAAAGGTTTCATTTCCTGTAAATACAAAGAAATCATACAACTCAACAACAAAACAAACAACCCAATTATAAAATGGGCTAAAGATATGACTAGGCATTTTTCTGAAGAACAAATACAGATGGCTCAAAAGCACATAAAGAGATGCTCATTTTCACTAGCTATAAGGGAAATGCAGATCAAGACTACAATGAGATACCACCTAACACCTATAAGAATGGCTGGTACTGAACAAACAGGAAACTACAAGCATTGGAGAGGATGTGGAGAAACTGGGACACTTATGCACTGCTGGTGGTAACGTATAATGCGGCGCCAACTATGGAAGACTGTTTGGCGGTTCCACAGGAAACTAAATATGGAGTTGCCCTATGACCCAGCAATAGCACTACTTGGCATATACCCCGAAGAACTGAAAGCAACGACACAAACAGACATTTGCACACCAATGTTCATAGCAGCATTATTCACAATTGCCAAAAGATGGAAACAAATCAAATGCCCATCAACAGACGAGTGGATCAACAAAATGTAGTGTATACATACAATGGAATATTCTGCAGCAGTAAAACAAAATGACGTCCTGAAGCACATGACAAGATGAAGGAGCCTTGAAGACATAATGCTGAGCAAAATTAACCAGACACAAAAGGATAGATACTGTGTGATTCTATTTTCATGACCAGCATAAAGGTATGATTAATCAGAGGCTTTTAATACAGAATATGGGGGATTAGAGATACACAGAAGCTAGAGATGGGTGAACCATTAGCTAATGAGGTTGAATTCCAATGTAAGGGAATAGACAGAAGCAAAGGTGATTCTCTAGTGGATCTAGAAGTAATATTATCATATTGAAGATGAACAAGATTAAAAGGGGTTGTATAGACCTATGTGTCCCAGATTCACACTAGAAATATGAATAAGTTCCTGTAAGAATTACTTCAAAAATATGATTCTTGTATAAAGAGTATTTAAGTCTAAGGTACAGGGGGAAAACTGCTATTGCATGCTACGAGCTATGTTCCAAAGGAAACCATCAGCACTACCACAGCAACAGCAGAGGTAAATAATGGGGTGAGGGACAACAGTTAAGAGGAGGTTTAGATTTCCTATTTGGCGAGGGTGTGTTTATTGGTTTTCTGTCTCTTGGAAACAATGAAATTATCTAAAATTGAGAATGTGGATGGACTGTTGACTTTGGGCCTTCTACATGATGTCCAAATGCAGGTGGCTGAAGAATGCACTGATGGAGAAGTAGATTGGTGAACGTTGGTGTATACTTATGAACGAAGGTTGTGCTGCTACAAAAAGGAACAATGTCGTGAGGTATACAACGATGTGAATGAGCATTCTGGACATTTGGTGAGACAAAATAAGCCAGAAACAGAAAAAAAAACAATGGTATAGTCACCTTTAGAAAATGCTTGTAAGAAAACAGGGGCCTAGACTGTAAGCTTTTACAGCAGACACATTAAGTCCGGAGTGGTAATTATTATTTCTGGATTTTGAGAGGCTGTTTTATATATGTAACCTGATATTTAGAAATAAGAATGAAGCCAAACAGGTTGGGGTTAAAGTAATTCATAATACAGGGGTAAGGAAGATGGTGTCTATATTTTAGAACCACACATATTCAATGAGGTCAATGGAAGAAAGCTTTATTGATCTGGAACTGAAATCTTCTGTAGTGCACAATCTAATTCAACCTATCTGTATAGCTCATTTGAACAAGAGAAACACAGGAAGCATAGAATAAGAAAGAGGTCCTTTAATCCTGTATAGATTATTTTAATGCCTGGAAACACCCTACAGTATATTAAGCAGATAATCAAAAAGTATTGGCAAAGTCCCCTGAGGGAGAAAGAATATGGAACTATTAAACCTTACCATCAGGGAATCCCCTGATATTGCGTCAAACTTTACAGATCTCCAAATCAATAGGCCATGCCCTCGATCGTGAGGCTTACTCTTGTGAAGCTTATGTAGGTAGCAGAGAAGCTTAGACTACCTATAGGCATGCCTAAGAGTTACTTCTGGAGGACCTCTGTGGTTGCTCAGATGTGGCCTTAGTCTCTCTAAACCCAACTCTGCAAATGAAATCATTGCTGTCCCCCCTATGCTGCACCTGGCGTCCAGGGGTGAAAGTCTCCCAGGTGATGTGGGAGATGACTCCCAGGGATGAATCCAGACCTGGCACTGTAGGATCAACAACTACATCCTGACCAAAAGGGGGGAAAGAAGTGTAACTAATAAAGTATCAGTGGCAGAGAGGTTCAAATAGAGTCAAGAGGCTACTCTAGAGGTGGCTCTTACACAAGCTTCAGGTAGACCTTGCTACCTATCATAACATGCCAACCCCCAACCAGGACCATTGGTTGAACATCAGATAGTTCCATCTCCCTACCTCATATTAGTGACAGAACCTTCCAATATAAAAAATTTAGAATGCCATCGCCCAAACACCCCTAAAGAAAGGTATGGAAAGATCAAAGAGGATGATGGAATTATACATAGAAGATAGGACTTAACAAATGAATATGAATGCTGAATCATTAAATTGGTATCTCTTTTAGTCTCCAGTATTTTATAGCAGCTAGAAGAGGAAAAACCTAAAAGTGTGAAATTGTAACCTATGTCAAAGTCTGAAATATATCCTACAACTAATTGTTTTGCTGTGGTTTGAAATTTATAGCTTTTTTGTATATGTTATTTTTCACAAAAAAAAAAGAAGGAAAAAAAGTCGATTGTGATGATAAAGTACTTAAGCCCTCTAGACTCTTATATTCTGGAGTAGCTAGAAGGAAAAATATGAGAGGATTGTATGGTAGTCTAAGACAAACTCTGGGATCTGTCCTGTAACCACTTGTTGAAGAGTGCTTTAGAAAACTATTGCTTTTTTATTTCTTTGCTTTGTATATATGTTATATTATACAATAAAAAAAAGTTAAAGAAAAAACATAAATCGAGGCTTTCTGCCCCTCCACACTCAAAAGACAGCCTCATCTTTTCGTGCAGTGCCAGCCACATCTCTGCGGCACGAGGATGGAAGTAGGAATAAATGGATTTGGCCGTATTGGGCGCCTGGTTACCAGGGCTGCTATAAACTCTGGTAAAGTGCAGGTTGTTGTCATCAATGACTCCTTCATTAACCTCAACTACATGGTCTACAGCATGATTCCACCCATGGCAAGTTCAAAGGTACTGTCAAGGTTGAGAATGGGAAGCTCATCATCAATGGGTATACCATTACTATCTTCCAGGAGCAAGTTCCCATCAACATCAAATGGGGTGATGCTGGTGCTCAATATGTTGTGGAGTGCATTGGTGTCTTCACAACCATGGAGAAGTCTGGGCTCACTTGAAGGGTGGTGCCAAAAGAGTCATAATCTCTGCCCCTTTGGCTGATGCCCCCCTATTTGTAATGGGCATGAACCATGAGAAATATGACAGTTCCCTCAAGATCATTAGCAATGCTTCCTGCACCACCAACTGCCTGGCCCCACCCCCCGGCCAATGGGCACTGTGGAGGGACTCATGACCACCTTCCATGCCATGGCTGCCACCCAGAAGACTATGGGTGACCCCTTTGGAAAAAATGTGGCATGACGGCCATGGGGCTGCTCAAACTATCATCCCTGCATCTACTGATGCTGCCAAGGTGGAGGGCAAGGTCATCCCAGAGTTAAATAGGAAGCTCACTGGCATGGTCTACCACATTCTGAACCAATGTGTCTGTCATGGATCTGACCTGCCAAATGGAGAAAACAGAGAAGTACGATTACATCAAAGAGGTGGTGAAGCAGGCATCAGAGGGCTCCCCAAAGGGCATCCTGGGCTATACTGAGGATAGATTGTCTCCTGCGATTTTGACATTGACACCCATTTTCCCAAATTTGATGCTGGGGCTAGCATTGCCCTCAACGGCCACTTCATTAAACTCATTTCCTGGTATGACAATAAATTTTGCTACAGCAAAAGGGTGATGGACCTTATGGTCCACATAGCTTCCAAGGAGTAAGAGTCCCTGGACCACCAGCCCCAGTGACACCATGAGAGGAAGAGAGAAGCTGTCAGCTACTAGAGAGTCCTAGCCCCAACGATCCCCCACTACTGAGAATCACTCATCCTCCCTAGCTTCCATCCCAGAGCCTGAAGAAGGGAGGTGCCAAGAGCCCTACCTTGTCATGTACCATCTATAATGTACACTCAGCTAAAATAAAACCACATAAATCTGATCTTGTTACTCTCTTAAATGCAGAAATTCTTCAAGTGGTCCCCACTGTTTAAAGTTTAATTTTCTATGTACTGTACACATGAACTTATATGTGTCATTTTCAACTTCATTTTTTATCATGCTCTTCCTGTTCTACAGAACTTCATTGCACACACTAATTTTTCTGCTTAGAATACCCAAATGAATCTTTTCAATCTAGTTATTGCTAAAAATCAGCTGAAATGTGACTAGCTCTATAAAATCTTTCCTAATATCAGTCCTTTTCCTCCCCCATATCAGAAACACTCATAATTCCTTTGTGTCTCAACTGTAGCTTATACAGACTTCTATTACACATCGGTTTCACTTTACTTCATTTATTTCTTAAAAAGTTGTTCTACCACAGACGAGTAAAACATACGGAATAAAAATAAATAATAGGAGGAACAAATGTTAAAATAAATTTAGTAGATTGAAATGCTAGTGATCAATGAAAGGGAGGGGTAAGAGGTATGGTATGTATGAACTTTTTTACTGTTTCCTTTTTATTTCTTTTTCTGAATTGATGCAAATGTTCTAAGAAATCATGAATATGCAACTATGTGATGATGTTGTGAATTACTGATTATATACGTAGAACGGAATGATCATATGTTAAGAATGATTGTGTTTGTTGTTATATTTTTTAAAAATTTAAAAATTAATAAAAAAGAAAAAAGAATGTTATAAACAAAACAAAACAAAAAGTCGTTCTACCACAACTCAATACTAAAAAAGGCAACCCAGTTGAAAAACAGGCAAAGGAGGTGAATGGACATATCTCCAAAGACATAGAAATAGCCAACAAGCACAAGAAAAGATGCTCAACTTCATTAGTGATGAAGGAAATGCAAATCAAATTTAGAGACCCCTTCACAGCCACTAAGATGGCTATAAAAAATAGATGGACAATAACAAGTGTTGGCAAGGATGTGGAAATTTTTGTGCACGGCTAGTGGAAATGTAAAATGGAATGTCTACTATGGAAATCAGTTTTTGGCAGTTTCTCAAAAGGTTAAAATAGAGTTACTATCTGACCCAGCAATTCCACTCCTTGGTATGTAACTAAGAAAAGTGAAAACATACTTCCATATAAAACTTCTACCTGAATAGCAACATTATTCATAAGAGTACAAAAGTGGAAACAACCCAAATGTCTATCAATTAATGACTGGATAATCAAGATGTGGTAATAGAATATTATTCAGTCATACAAAGAAATTAAGTACTGATACATGCAGAGATGAACTGCGAAAACATGCTAAGTGAAAGAAGCCTGTCCCCAAATGCCACATATTGTATGATTCCATTTATATAAAATATCCAAATAGGCAAATTCATAAAACAGAAAGTAGATTAGTGGTTGCCAGGAGCTGGGGGCAAGGAGAATGAGGAACAACCATTAATAGGTATGGTGTTTCTTATTGAGGTGATGAAATTGTTCTGAAAATAGAAAATGGTGATAGCGGTGGTTGCAAAGCTGTGAATATAATAAAAATGACTAAACTTTTACACATTAAAAGGATGACATGTTATGTGAATTATAGCTCAACAAAGCTGTTATTTGTTTTTTAAAAGAATCAATAGTTATTCATTTGTATAAGAGAAAAATTCTTTCAAACCATGGAATCCATGGAGACAGAGAGATTTATTATAGCCTTGATACTGTTAACTACTACAATAAAAGTGAAATTTATAAGGAATTCCTTCTTCTACCATACAAAATGGCAAATCATACTTTTGACATTACAAAATGAAAGCAATTTTATTACAAATGTACCACCCATAAATGAGTAGGTTATTGGTTAATTTGCATTACTTTCATTATAATTACTTATGGTAGTTTCCATTGGGTAAAAGGCAATCTGGACTATTTGTCCCCTACAAATTCCACGATTCATTTACTTTAGTAAAGATGTGTCCCAACAAAAACAGCTTAAACAAGTGTTAATGGAAGAAATCCATAAAGGAACACATTTTCTAACAACAAAGATATAAGGTAGTATTTGATGAAATGTTAGTTACTGGGAATACTTCCTACATCTGGCATATTATTTACTCATTAAAAATAACCATTTACATTTTCTAATCAACATGTATGGGACCAAATTTTATCAATCTCATTAAGTTGCTCAGAATTTTAATACAGTCTGTGGGCAAGTAAATTTTATTTTAAAATTCCACTTTAATATAGTGCAAATGTTAAATGAATTCACAGCCATCACCGCAGTTCTAATTGCATGCTTTATCTAAAGACGGGAGAAGATTGTGCTAAATTATATGGAACAAACTAGTGTTCACTGTTTAGGCTATCCATTAACTGCCAGTCAAACTAATAACAGCAATCTCTTCCCTAATTTTCCTGGTGCAGCTGTTTATAGAATATCTTGGGCGTGTTCACTTCAGTAGACATGCAATAATGCAGACATTCAAAAATGAAACCTTTTTTTTGTTTTCAAATTTTCCTATAGACTATGATATTTTTTCTATCCTGTAGATTCAACCACTTTCTTTAACTACGTATCACTAAATAAATGCAATACCTGTATTGTGGTTTTAAAGTTTAAAATCTGCACTCTGAAGCTTAAATTCCAGGGAAAAAAACCTTTGTTCTTTTTAAGAGCAAAATGAAAAATCTCCAATAGGAATTGGTTATATCTATGCATACGATTCACCAAGGAATGCATATGTGACACTTATACTGACTTTTCTGTAATGAATTTCAAAGTTTATTTAAATAAACATAATTTCATCATACCCAACCAAATGTAAACATTTACTTTTAATAAGTACATTACTCAAACATTTCAATTATTCAAGGCAGAAGATAAACACCTAGAGTTAGTTGTTTTTTATTTTGTGATAATATAAATAACTATTTTAAGAGCTAAGTTTACTGATCTGTACCTTGAATTTTGCATTTCAAGGAATATAAAAATAAAAATATAAGACCTCAACATGCCAAGAAAGGACACTATTTTATTTTAAAAAGGGTAGTTATACACTAGAAAAATAAGGAAGACATAAACCCAGAATATATGGCATCCTTTAAAATTAAAAAGATTTTACATTTGGTAAACTTTATGCCAGTCTCCTTATTTTTATCTTTTGAAAAATACTGATGAAAATTTTGACATAGTCCAGCCATAGAGACCCACTGATCTATATTCCATAGCCTAAAAATTGTTTATATGGTTACCTTTATGACCATATAAAATCAAGGAGTCTTGAAAATCAACAACTTACAGTTCTTGCCTAAGCCTTCTTATCTTGGCTTTAGCATCTGCCAGTTCCACTGACAGATGTTGTCGACTTTCTGTTCGCTTCATGCCTGGAGAACCACAGGGTGACTGCGCAGATGAAGAGGCATGGGGTAGAAAATGAAGACCATCCCGTTCTTCAGAAAGTTCTACAATAGTCTAAGGAATATATAGAAAGAAACACAAAATCACTTTCAGTATTTACATATTTAGAGAGAACTAAACACAGCATCATTACTCACTGGATCAAGTATATTCCATAATACAAAAAAAAAATTATTGGTTAAAAAAACTTATCTTTGCCACACTTAGCTCTCATTTTTTAAGGTATCATTTAACAGTTCATGGATGTGCTATTTATTAGCTAACATTTATTGACACTGGAAAGAAATTAATCATATCTTACTTGCATCAGAAGAATGGTTTGTCTAGAACTGTGCTACCTGTGAGAGCCATTAGTTGTGCCATTGTGCTACAGGGGAACCATTAGCAGAAGTGGCTATTCAATTACAATTTTAAAAAGTTAAAAAATTCAGTTTCTTAGTCCAACTAGTCACATTTCAAGTGCTCAGCAATTGCAGGCATCTAGTAATTACAGCACTGGTCAACAAAGAAATATAACTTTCCATCATGGCAGTACTGGACACTACTACTCTAGAAATATAAATAGGGACCTCAGAGGGACCCAACAGAGACCTTAAGATGTAGTCCAATATCTTAACTTTGCAGAAAGATTGATTTGTCCACGATTACACATCTTGTTGAAAGGAATGCCAAGACTTGAGGCCAGTCTCTTGACTCCATATCCTATCTTCTTTTCCCTACAACATTAGAATACTTCCAATCTGATTCCCATCTCAAATCCTCCTTTATTCCTTTCCCCAGCAATCTTTCATGAGACACAAGCCTTTCTCCTTTCCTACGTCTAAATTTTAAGTGCTATATAACACAAAAGTACTTCACCGATAATATTCCTCCATTCTCTCAGTTTTCCTTTTCTTTATTTGAAAATTCTCTTACTCTAAATTTCTCTGTTTTTCTTTCAAATTTCTCAAGGAAACAAATGACTTTCTATAGGAAATTCAAATATCCTACTATTCCTGACAAAATAGGTCATGTTACCATCTTGGGACCAAAAAAATCATCACTTTCTCCCTATTTCTCAACACCAAGTTTTCTACTGCCCTCACTGAATCATTACTTTTTTTCTTTTAAACGATCCGAGATTCATTTGTTTATTTGGGGGGGTATATTTCAGCACCTGTATCAAGGTCTGCCTTGTCTGCCTGCCTGCTGGAAGATTTCAGTATTCATGTTGATAAGCCACAGGACATGACTTCCCAGTTCCTTTCCACCTCCACTCCATATTCAATACATACAGGACTCTCCAGCAAAGGTACTCCTTTCCAGTGTCATGCCTCCTTTACTATAATTACTTCCATGTAACCATACCTAATCGAAATATTTTTACCCATGCCTCCCCTTTTCACTCAAACAGATTATTCCTGGCTACTTCAGAGTTCCTATTCAGCCTGAAACCACAATCAGCCCTTTCAATGCCACCCTTACTTTTAATTTAATGCCACAATGTCATTCTGACTATGGTTCACTCCTTAGCAGAAAAAATGGATCTAACATTTACAAACCCCCTAGCTAGGGGCTTTTCTAACACAATCTCATTTAATATTATAATTTCAATAGTTATTATATCTGTATTATAGCTATAATAGCCATAATACAGGTATTATATCTTCATAATCATGAAGAAACTAAGAAACATAAGAGATGAAATACTTAACAAATATAATTTTCCTTAACAACCACCAGTTTTCTCTGTTTCCTCTCCAAGATGATAAAAAGCTCTAAGAGAAAAATTTTAAAATTTCACAGACCTCCTACAGGTCTTGACATCCACTTTCAATAAAGCTCTTTCTAGTGCCCATCAATTCTTTTATTGAAATCGTACTGATTTCCTAGTAAATTTCCCTATAATGACTTGCTTAAATATATACCTTTCCCTCTACTTATGCCTCCACTTTCAAGAAATGATCTCTCCTCCAAATAGCCAAAGAAACAAACCTATTTCGGATTAATGCATCCATTTTTGTGCATTCCTTGTTTCCAATATATATTCCTTACTCCCCTAACATTTTCAGTTTCTCTATTGGCATTGTCCCTTGTATTTTCTACTACATGAGATCTTCTTGATCTCACCTATGTTCCTTACCTTGGAAATGATCTCACAAATTTGTACACACAACTATTCATTATGTTGGAAAAAAAATTACATTCCCCTTTTTCTAACCTTCTATTTCTTTCTCTTTCACTGCTACTTCTTAAAGGGTGGCTTAGGTCCATGGGTAATACATCATCAAAACCACCTACCCAGTATTCCCATACCAAACTACCTGTCTCAGCCACTTGTGTTACCAATCTCCATAATTGCCCAGATTCCACCCCCTTGGAGTCAACTTTTATCTGTGTACTTTGTTATTGTCCCAATTATCTTTAATCTTGCCTTTTAACATCTCTTGTACTCCCTTCCTGAGCTCAGATTTTCATTATTCACAATTTCAATACTGTTAACAGGTGTCTAGTTGACTCTCCTACTTTTAGTCAATTCTGTCTACCACTATCAGATTCATCTTTCTTAAACATCATTTATATCAGTTTTTGGCTAAAAATTCTTTAATAACTCTATACTTTCTACTACATGAGATTTAAATTTCTTAGCTTGATTTTCAAAACTTTGTGTAAGTTGCCATATTTACCCAATTAATGATCTACTCAGTCCAAAAATACTACAGATGACTGAAAATAAGGTAAATCTATGTTCCTAACAAGGAAATTAAAAGTGTTATCCAATTTTCAGGTATTTAGACACAAATAGTCAACTGTCTACTTATATTATAGTAATTATATATAATTATAGTAATATAATTATATTAACAAATAAATTAGTTAAAATGTATTCTTAAATACACTACACAAAATATATTAATTTAGAAACTTTTTCATGCCATGAAACAATATTCATAAAAATTCATCTAGAGCAATGTTTTGAGTCATTTGACAGTTTTCCTGATAGTTCATCCCCCTTCACAATAATTTGAGATATAGCAGTCACTAGAAATTTTATCTCGAATTCCAAGTACTCAGTGGTATACTGTTAGGAAAGCTGATTCTTTCTTTTTATATTAGTGGTGCACATACAATTTCATTGCATTTTAAATACACATCCTTCATCTTTACAATATAATGATTTAATACAGTTGTAAAAATGATTTCTAACTTGTAAAACTATGAGGTAAAGCACTAAAAAATAATTAAACTGAATTAAATTTCTTTGCTTTCTTACTTCTGAAGACGTGTTCTCTATAAATATGCAAACTAGCATTAATTGAGCTTGTTTTAGGCTAGTCTTTCCCAAATAACATTGTATCAAATTGTTTTTTAAGAAGCATCCCATAGTATAATCCTTTCAAGCACTAAAACAGTGAATTCCTAATTTGAGTCATAATTTAGAAAGAATAAACTCTTACTTTGCAGTGTGTATTTATTTGGTATTTATTGAGCACTCATAATTTATAAACCACTTTCTTGGGTATTGGAGATATATTGGTGACCAAGTCAAAATCCCTGCTCCTAGGGAGCTTATATGCTAAAGGAAGAAAAAAGCTAATATGCAAATAAATAAAATTTTCACGTACCAGTAAATGATACTGAAAAGAGAAAAGTGGGACAATTTGATTGGGGGAATGCTTTAGGTTGGGTGGCCAGAAAAGGCTTACCTTAGGTGGTGAAATTAAGTTGAGACTTTCGCATCAGGCATGCAAAGATCTGAGGGATTAGCATTTCAAACTAAGAAGTAACAAGTGCAAAGACCTGAAATAAGAATGAGGCAGGAAAGTTCTGGGGAAAAAGTCAGTAGAGCTGAATAGTAGGCAGAAGAGGAAAACAGAGGCCATAGAAAGCCTTTGGAGAACTTTTAAGAAAATGATATCTCATTTATGTTTTAGAAAGACACTCTGGCTATTGCATTAAGGAAGTAATACTGGGAACAGGGATGTGCCAAGAGATGAGGCAGATCTGATACAACCTCTTCATGGGTTGGGTGGGTTTGGATACAGTGTCTGATAGAAAGAATTAAAGACTGTCACCATCCTGAGCAACAGGATGGAAAATGACACCATTTACTGAGATGGGCAAGCATCAGAGGTGAGATTTGGAAGAATAATGGGAAATCAATAATTCTATTCAGGTCACATGAGTTTAAAATGTTTTAGACATTCAAATGTTAATGTTGAAATGGTTGTTGGATATACAAGACTGGTGCACAGAGGAACAATCCAAGCTGGGGAGATAATTGACTCAATAGCATAAAGATGGTACTTAAAGTTCTCATGTCTGCATGAGAACTCCTTGAGAACATAGATAACAAAGAGAAAAGATTGACTCTTATGACACTCTAGAGTCTTGCTAGACAAAAAGAAGACAGACTGTTAGAAATGAAAGAGAAGGAAAATCAAGCTTAGAAGCCTCAAAAATAAAGAACTTCAGGGAGGAGTCAATTGGATTAAATGCTGCTGAGATCAAGATTGGGGACAGAGAAATGACCATATACGTGAATCATGTGGTCAGGAAATAATTTTTAAGATGGGAGCTATTGAGGCATATTTTCCTCAATGGAAATAACCTAGTAGGGAGGGCAAAAGGGTTGATGAAGTGAGAAGGGAAACCTGTAGACATGAAGTTACAGTTGGCCACAAATAGTTACAGATATTTCCTCCTTGTATTAGTATGGGAAATTCAGGTACACAGGTGTATATGGTAGTGAAAGAATGAAAGAAAAAGTAAAAGGAGATTCTTTTCTGGTGGCATCTATTTTCTCTGAAATGTGAGACAAAGGTACTAGGTTGAAAGTGAAGTAGGAAAGTGAAGTAGGAAAGGGGACTGAGGATTTTAAGAAGAGTAAAGAGATGTTATCAATTTTGGAAAACAGGAAACTGAATTTATTAGGGAACTAATACAGAACTGACAGAATGCTAAATGATCATTTGAGGTAAGTAATCACAAATTAGTTCAATAAGCAGAGTTGTATGATCTGTCTCCAACAATATTTAGAAATCTATTTTCCAGAATTTACTGTATTTACTTTCACCTCTATACTTTTACTACCAATGTCGTTTTTCTCACTCTTAACTCCCACTGAATCATTCAGAATGTATATGTAATATGAAACATTAGAATATGAGTTCCATTAGGGCAGAGAATTTTGTCCTTTTTTTGGTTTGTTTTCACTGAAGTATCTCCAGTAAGATAATAGCTGGTACAGAGTAAATATTCAATACGTATATTTGTTTCATATGCACAAATAATCAGCACTTAAATTTAGCTCATATTTTTCACGGGCAAATAATGTTAAACTAGATATAATCTTTCTTACATCTCTTTTGTGTTTCTCATCTTACATAGCGTAGTACAAGCACAGAAAGAGGTGCTCAAAAATATCCAACTAAGTGATTACAAGATGGGGAACTCAAGAAAAGTACAGAAGATACTACACTTGAACTTAATAAGTAATAGCAAAGTGACATCAAAAGCTTCCAGATGCCAACAGAGCACAAAACTATGGGCATCAAAATATTTTTAAAAAAGAGAGACAGAAAAGAAAACATGTACCAAGAGTTAGAAGTATCTAGCTTACAACTTCTCTAATTAAAAAAAAAAGGAAAAAACATTCCACCACCACCCTCATTGCTCCGAAAAAGTATCCAGAGGTATTTTCCATTAAAGATTGGCTAGACCTTTTGACTTTTCTCTAATGGTGATGGTTCTGGCATTCAAAGTCTCCTATGTATATTAAAAAAAAATCAGACTGGAAATGTCATTGAATTTTGGTTTAATGATAGATGACTTTAATTTCATAAGTCTTCCCTACCGCACCCCCGCCAAATCCTTTGTATCCTAGGCATTTGCTAGAAGTTACAAGTAAAATATCCCTTCTTTAAATTCCTATAGTATTTAGTATTTCTTTTGGTTCTTAACACATTCAAAACTGTTTTACATAGTCTTTGGGTACTTTTTTAACAGGTCATAGCCCCCAAGTACTCCACCAAAAGAACTTACAAAAATCAAGTGTTTATTAATATATGATGAAGAATGAACACAAGAAGATATATCAATGCTAAGAAAAAAATTCAGATGACCTAATAGTTCTACTTTTAGAGTTCTTTATTAGGGAAAAGAATCAGAGGTGTGCTCAGCACAATGAAGGATTTAGGCAAGGATATTACAATGGTTAGGAACACAAGCATCATAGACAGACAGACCCAGCAAGTAACTTAATTTCTTTGAGCTCTACTATCTTTAGTTATAAAATGGGGTTATTATGCAGATTTAATAATTTAGTATATATTAAATTCATAGCACAAAGCCTGACATAATCTAAATCATTTAATAAATAATACCATTACTGTAAAAGATTTGTACACAATTATAATACTTAAAAATGGAAAAGAACCTAAATGATTAACAATAAGAAACTGATGATTTAATTTTATTTAAATTACGGTACACTGGACAATACATTTGTATCCAGATAAAATGTGTTATGACTTGACAAACTTTATAAATGTTCACAGGCATTTATCAAAATATATAGAAATATATAGTGGTATTCTAAACAGTGACACTAAAGAGATCTTAAATCCACTAAAATCCCCTATTTCATTTTTAGTTAAAGGTGAGGGCGAAAGAGATACTTGTTCCAAAGCTTTGAGAATCTAAAAGAAAAGAAATTAAAGACAAGGTGACTACATTATCTTTCATAGATTGTAGCAAAAAAAACTTTGACACAAGATCAGTCAAAACTAAAAGTTACAGAGAAAATTTTATAAGAACTTGTTTTTTTATACACTTCTTAAATTTAAAAGTAATGTATTTTTTAAATATTTATTTTTCAAAAAAAAACATTCCTTCCCTGAGATTCTATTTCTTACTATGTAAAATAACCATACACTAATTCATATTATAATCACAATTTTAGACTATTATTATTAACTCAATAGATAAATGCCATGAAAAAGGAATAGATATAGCTTCCACAGCATCAAAAAGGTTTAAGACTATATAGTGCCCATGGTTTTCTGGTAAAAGTTTAATTACTTCATTTACTAGTTTAGCTGTTGTTGCAATTTGCACTTCACTGTCCTGGAGATCCTGGGGATCCACAGCTTTCAGCCAAGTACAGACTTGGGTGGAAGTCCGGCAAGTAGCTCCATTCCTTCTTTTGTCTAGGTATGAAGGAGTGCATAAGCCAGCTTTTGCCCTGTCAGTACAAGCTGCTGAGAGGCAAGGGCTTCTTTGTTGTGAACCTGTAGAACTGCCTCTTCTCCTAAGTGGTCACCTTTATAGAGTACCTCCACACAATGCCTTCTAATAATATCTTCACCAACTTGCAAGTGATGGGTTAAATCCACAGTTATAATTGTCTAATCATGGTCGTTTGCAAAAAGACAACTGAAATGTGCCTCTTCTGAGGGATCTTTGTCCTTCGCAACTGAAAGTTCGGCCTACACAGGTGTACTAACAACTTTCAATAAAAACTGCAGTCATATAGAGATAAAATTTGGATCTATTTCACCACTGGGTAATAGCTGAATTGAAAAGAACTTGTATTAATTCAACTGAACTATATTGTTTTATAATATTCACGTAATTATTTCTGCATAATATTTTGCACAAATTATTTTTATTTACCTTGGCTAATCAGCTAATAGTGATCCAAATTGTAAAAAAAAAAAAAAAACAGTTTCCAAAGAGAACTGGATTTAAATCAACTAGAAAACTTGCTTCCAAATACCTGGGAAATAAGAGTATGACCACTTTTTGTTTCTTGTTAGAAAAACAGATTCAACTTATGCTTAATCAGTAGGGTGAAAAATTTTAAAAGATTTCTCAATCACTCTACACAGTGTTACATTTACTTTTAATTTTGAAACAGAGTTACCACATTTGCTAACATTTCTCCAAAATAATTATCCCTTTCCCTTGGTATTAATAACTTCATTACAGTGAAAATAAGTGAGATCAAACATTTTTTCCATGCCCATGAAAACAAGAAATAAGCAACCAAAATTTGGACATTTAGAAGTAATTCTTCAGAAGTTGGAAAATATATTTTAATTTTAAATTGAATAACGTGAAATACAAATAGAAGAATGTATTAGAAAACGGTAAAGGAAGTGAAAAGATACGATACTAAAAAAGGAGATAGCATATGGTTTAAAAACAGATTAAAAACAAAATAATATAACTATCTCAGCATAAGCTGGGTATATCCTGGGGATTTTTTTTAATTCACTCTTCCTCTTCTGATCTAATACTATCCTCGCTCTTTTATTAATGTAATCATTACTCTAAAATGTTTATTTATTCCACATACTTTCTTCTCTTTTAATGCCAGAAGAAAAACTGAAAATTGCCCTCAAAACTATGTATATTCTATAGCAATATGTTCTGTTCAGGAAAAATATCTTAAGGAATTTCCTCTCTATCGTCCTTCATTGGTCCCAAGAGTAATCATACAATTAAGCTCAAAACTGTCTCTTCATGTTAATGGAACAAATACACATTCCTCTGAATGCCAGAGTATTTTCGTCTGCTGTTAACAAAATATTAATCACCCACATATGCACTGATGTCTAGAATCCCCTAAAATTATAAACTGCATTAGAGAGTGCAGACAGAAAATCTGATGTAATTTTACTCTTTTTAAAAAGCAAACTACTATCTTAAATGAGTTTATAATAATTCTCTTTTTTAAAAAATCACATCTCCTTGTACTGACTATAAAATTTGAGACTTTTAATGGGACATTTTATTCAGAACACCTGTTTTTCTTCTTTTATTAATACCTCTTTTTCCAGCCTCAAAATGTGGCAATAAAACTAAGAAATTAAACTTAGACAAATTCTTATGCTCCAAGGCAATGACTTTTCCACTTAAATCAATATATTTTCAGTTTCACTGTTGCCAGAGCTGTGGGGATGACTTGAAAAACAGATACAAAATCAAAATAATAATTTAAAAGGAAAGGAGAAAATCTAATTGTAATTCATTTACTACCAATCTGAGGCCTCTTATAGCTACTTTCCTCATACCTGCGCTCTAAAAAAAGATATTCAGTACTCTATTACCTATTCCTGAAAAATAGAATATAAATTCTGAAAATCTTATGAAATTACTATTTTCTTTATTTGAAAAGTAAACTTTTATAATATACTGAAAGAGATTTACAAACCTCTGAATGTTCGTCTCTCTCATCTATAAGTCTTTTTAGATGCAATGCCATATTTTTCAAGAGTGGTTCTATGTCCTCTTGAGACAACTCAGTCACTTCCATCCACTGCAGATCGAACACATTTTCTTGATTATGGGTTACCTTTAGAAAAGCAACCAAAATAAACAAAAAAGAAGTAACATACTTAAAAACTATCTCATTTTACCATAAAACTAGCTCATCCATTCCATATGAAAAAAACATGAAAAGCAAATACATCTAAAGAACAGCATTTGAAATTAATGTAACGAATGATGACTTATTTCTTCTTATATTTCTTCTTACAGAACCAAAAAAAATCCACAAAGGAAAAACCCTGTCTTCTCCCACCAAGAGTCCATGGGAAACATCTATTTAAATTGTACTTGAATTCAAAAGCGAAAGGTTTTAACTTATATGATACAGGTTAATGCATTTTTTTCTTTTTCTTTTTTTCTGGGGGGGGGGGGGCGGTGGTACATGGTCTGGGAATCAAACCAGGTCTTTGGTATGGAAGCTGAGCATTCTACCACTGAGCAACATGTTAATGCATTTTTATACTTGAAAAGCTAAGTCTTTGCAGATTCTGAACATGACACTGTTACAGAACCTCAGGAGAAAAGAACTCCCAAAATAAAGATTTTTAAAAGAATGGACGTTACATATAAATGAAATACTTATTTTTTGCTTTCCATTTTGTGCTCTGATTCTGATATTTTGCTCTAACTTTAACAATAAACAGCAAAATCAAACTTTCACAAGTGGTAGCAAATTCAATGTGTAATACTTAGCATATATGATATATAAGCCACAAAAAGAGAATAAACAAACATATATACATAGGGAGACGCATCAATAAAACTGTACAGTATTAATATCTTTACTAGTGACAAAAATGTTACCAACAAGAAAGCAGGGGTCTATGAGTAGCATCTAAGGGAAAAGATTATCTATAGAACACAAAGTCAACAAAAGAGTAAATATTCTCAACAGTATCAATTTCTGCTACTTAAAAATTCTCTTTTCTTGTTTTCTTATAATCAAAATGTAAAATTTAACACAGTCTTATTAAGTACACAAGACTAAAAGCCCAAGTATAGATAAAGAGCAACTTTTAAAATCAAACTTAAATTATGTTAACTTCAATTACATTATACTGCACAATATGCCCTAGATTTAAGCTTTTACGTGGATGTTTTAAACACTAATATTTTATTAATTCAAGTAAAATCTACCATAAAAATTTTTTTCATTTCAAAAGAAAATCACTAAAATGATATAATACTAAAGTTATCTTTCCTCACTACAGTTTGAATTACAGTGTACCATTTTCTGTTGCTTCTGTTTTACTATATTATTCATTCTACACTAACAAAGATATATATTTCATTCCTCAAATAACACTTTTTGCTAATATCTCCAAGGATAAGGCAACAGTATACATCTGTAGTTAGTACTATGCTATATAGAAGATGGCTTATTTAAGAAATTATTTTAAAGAGAAGACAATAGGGATCATTTATTTATTGATTTTGAGTTGTTCTTGCTCATCCCATAGCTACATTTCTGGGGAGATAAACAAACAGACCACAAGTTTAATAAAAGTGCATTTTTAAAAAGTTCAGAAAACAGTATACAGGTTATTACCTCTTGAATATGTGCGGCAACTGCTGCTTTTGTATCAAAATCTAAACCTTGAATTCTTTCAATAAATTCTTCTTTTTTCTGACACTACAATAAATGAATAAAATGATCATTCACACCTTGTAGGTTATTGTCTTTAAATTTTTTTAAAGTAAAAAAAAAAATTTTTTTAAGTAAAAACTCATCTGGCTAGAAAACTGTTTTTTGAACAGTAAAAGTAAGGGTCTTGCTTTGCTTTGCATTTGAATGGTCTACCTCATACTCTTACCTAATAAAGAGATAACAATTTAGAAATATTTGTTTTAAAAAGACATCGAAAATCCACATAAATTTTACACTGGAAAATTCTAAAGCAGGAAACCATTACATAATCCATCTGAGGTTAATACAATATTATTATGCTAACTTCCCAAATAGAGAAGTAAAGAATCAAGAACTTGTTTCAGGAGGAGCAGTTACTTGCCAAAAAACACAGTGAGTCAGTGGCAGAATTCGGAACACAGCCAAAATGTTCAGTTAGTCTCTGGCTATTACCAAACAACACAGCCTTTCTTCTTAGGAAAAAAAAAAATTAAAGCAATTTTTACTTCAAGCTTACAATTCATTCTTACATATTCACCCTATTAATCTTAATAAAAGAAATCTACTCTTGTGAGCCAGTTCAACATTTATAAGGTAACACAATAAATATTTGATTTGTTTCTGACATAACATCAAGTTACTGAGGACAAAATTTAAGAATGTATATACAAGTACACATGTACTAAGTGGAATAAAGGCAGCGATTCTTTATTGTTTAACTTTTCCTGAAAGCTTCATATAAATTAAATATATCAAAATACAAGCCTAATTTTTCTCTCCAGTCAGTTTACTATGAATCTTAACCTCTATTCCTACATCTCTGAAGTTATACTGCAATCCAACTAACTGCTAGTAGAGCTGTAATCCTGCGCTACCACATGAGAAGTGCATACAAAACAGCACAGCCTTGTCCAGCTCAGTTGCATCTCCTAGGCCAATTACTGAGCCTCTAGTGAAGACAATATACTCACAAAAAGAAAAATTGGCTCTTTGATCATTAAAAGAAACTTAGCAAGGCTCTATTTTATACTCTACACATGTATTATAACAAACATAACACTATATTTCTATTGCCATACAACTCAACTAAACACATTTCCATCAGTGCAGAAAATTCCATATCCTATAAAAACAAATTATGATGATATAATATTTAAAACTAAATTACAAAGAATGTACAATTCTAGCTATGATATGAATCATTAAGACTTGCGGGGATGGGATGAAAATTAGTCTGTTTAATATAAAAATTTGTGTATGTCAAATAATATTTGACAGAATGAATTTCTGATTGTACATTCATAGCATAAATAAACAAATTTTTCAAGTATGATAATCCAATTTTTTAAGCTAACTGTTGCAAAATTGTTGAACTATGCATAGGTTCTGAGCCAATCAGAATATAAAATGGCAATTATAATGACTATGAACCACTAAAGAGTCCCCCAATTCTGCATCTCTTGTTCTGCCTTTTCTTTAAACTAAACAGAAACTTGAACATGGCTAATGACCAAAGAAATGGAATTGTAAAATTGTATTCCATTGTAATTAATTTATATTTAAATTTCCACATATGGCTATTGGCTACAGTAATGAACAGCCCAGTTTTATAGCATAAGAAATGTCTCGTTTCAAAAAATGACACATGGGGAATTTCATTTCCAGGTATGAAGATTCTTGTGAAGAATAAATAATCATCAGCAAATTGCTTTTTCCATTTCAAATAAAATTCTCTTTCATACTTTTGTCAAGTTACTAAGGTGTTACTGGCATTAGGATTAGTTCAAACACTTTTAAAGCAACTGATATCTAAGCCAATAGATTACATGATACCTCAAGAATAGGGTAGGGTAGCAGGGACTGAGGAAAAAAATTATTTGGATATGGGGGGAGGAGGGGGAGTTGCATTAACTCTAAACTTGTAAACGTTCAAACAGAGAGTTTAAACTTTTAATACATTATTCCTCAAATTACTCATATTCTCCCTTAGCATTTTCAGTGTTCTCTCACCTCAAAAGAACACTTTTATGTTGAAAATTTAAATTAAAATAAAGAAAAGGGCACCAAAAAAACCCTGCTGAACAAAAATAATATAATAAGGAACACATTATAGTGTTTTCAATACGAATAGGAACATTAATATCAAAACAGATCATAGTTCATCTAAAACAAGACCAAAATGCGTCACATAGAAGAAGTAAAAAAAAGAAAAATAGAAATGTCTTCTCTAAATTGAGGAACATTTGTTATTTTTATGTGCTCTTAAGAAAAATATTGTTTTATTTCCCAAAAAAGCAATACGATAAAGTTCTAAAATGCTAATTTATAGATAACTGGTAGGTAAACAATAGATTATGGTCTTCAAACTGACCAAGTTCAAAACTGGCTTTCGCAATCAAACACTAATGTTGGAATTACTTGTGATTCACACATAAAGATCAAAATTTAAATTCCAACCACATTTGACACTTAATTACTTTCAACACTACCAAACCTGGCCAAAGTCCAAAATAAGTAATATTTTTAGATACTGAGTAGCCAACATTGATGTAAAAATCTAAGTTTTGCTGAAATGGGATAAATTTTACAAGGTCTTAGAAGAAACTTTCAAACAATAAATACTGCAAAAATTTTCCCTGTGTTTAGAGGATGATTTAATTTGGGAATCCCTCAACTGTTCCAGGGCCAGGGCAAAGTGCCATTCATTGGTGGAAATTCAAGCTGCTACTCAAAAGTGGTTCAGGAGACTTGTGTTAGTCATTGAAAAGCTTTTGGAAGAACTTGATTGGTTTAGTCAATCATGAAAACACCCAAGTTCCTGCCTTGGAATAAGTTAACAGTTTTCTGTTTCTTTTTATGAATATAACATCTTTTGAAATCTGTGACCCACTGAATTTATGGACTCCTGCAATAGAGATTGTGTCCTAAGTATTCAAGCAATATTTGTTGGCTAACTGGTTCCCCTCAATAGTTTTCTATCCAAAGTCTATCCTGGCTCTTCAATATCAATAAAGTTTTCTAATTGTGCATTTAGTCATAGTTGAAGGCTGACAGATTTTGTCTGTTGCACATTTGACGTTAGCTTTAGTGGCTCCCAAATGCCTACAGGATACAATCTAAACTCTGTGGCAAATGAAGGCCTTCATAACCCAATCCCTGTGAATTCTCCAATCTAATCTCTTGCCATTCTCCCCCATGTATGTTGCATTCCAACCATACCTGATGTTTTCTGAACAAATTGTTTTCTCAGCATCTTTCTTCTCCTTACAAATATTACCTGACCAGAAGCCTCCCCTGACACTACAAGCAGACTTAAGAAAATATTTCAATGCATCAATACAGCTTGCCTGATAGTAATTATCACTACATACTGTTATTGTTTAGCCTGCCAGCCTCTAAAATTTGAATGCTCCTAGCCCATAAGTTAAAAAATAATGAGGTTATCAGAAAACTAAATTATCAAGTTGCCCTACGACCCAGCAATACCACTACTCAGTATATACCCAGAAGCTGAAAGCAGTAACACAGACATTTGCACACCAATGTTCAGAGCAGCATTATTCAAAATCATCCAAAAAAGGAAACAATCTGGGTGCGCATCAACAGACAAGTAGATTAACAAAATGTGGTATATACAATGAAATATTATGCAGCAGTAGGACAACATAAGGTCCTGAAGCACATGACAAGATGAACCTTGAGAACAATGCTGAGTGAAATAAGCAGAAACAAAAGGACAGATACCGTATGATTTCATGTCTATGACTATGGTAAGGGTAAAATCAGAGGCTTACAATACATAGGGAACCTACAGAAACACGAAGCTAGAGATGAGTGAACAGTTAGCTAGTAAGGCTGAACTTAAATGTAAGGGAATGAATAGAAGTGAAGGTAGTTCATTAGTGGGTCTATAAGTAATATTGTCATATTGAAGATGAACATGACTGAAAGGGGTGTATAAACCCATGTGTCCCACCAATTAAAATTACAAATGCAAATAATTTCTTACATGAACTACTTCAAAGGTATGAATCTTGTACAAGGAGTGCATAATATCAGGGTATGGGGGGAAACTGCCATAGCATACCATGGGCTATGTTTAAAAGGAAAACATCAACAGTACCTCAGCAATACCAGGGGTAAATAATGGGGTGGGGGGGACGACAAGAGCTAAGAGGAGGGTTGGATTTTCTATTTGGTGAGGGTGTGGTTACAGGTTATTTTTCTCTTGGGAGCAATGAAATTGTCTAAAACTGAGGGTGCTGATAGACTGCTGACTCTGGACGTTATACATGATACCCAATGGATGGAGGTGGTTCCATCCATACCCACTGACTGAGAAGTAGAATGGTGAATGGTGGTATACGCATATGATCAAATATTGTGCTGCTACAGAAAGGAACAAAGTTGTGAGACAGGCAACGTTGTGAATGAACCTGTGGGACATTACGCGATGTGAAATAAGCCAGAAACAAAAGAGCAAATATTGTATGGTTTCATTCCAAAAATACTTATAGGGAAACTGGGGCCTAGATAGTAAGCTCTTTTTAGCAGCCACATGTAGTCTGGAGCATTGTTATTTCTGCTGTGTTATATATATTTAACCAGATACTTCCCCAGACCTTTTGGTACTTGTATGACACCCAAGATTCAGAGTTGGAATTCTGCAGTTCGGAAAATCAGCATTGCCACATACAACAACTGTTAAAGAAACTGAAAGAGATCAGGATTCAATTAGAGGTAAGAACAAAGCCAATCAGGTCAGGATTAAGGTAATTCAGAATACAGAGGTAAGGAAGACACTGTCTGTACTTTTGAACTTCACCTACTCTATGAGACCAAAGGAAAAAAGGTTATTTTGTCCAGAACCTAAATTTTCTGTAGCACATGATGTAACTCAACCTGTCAGGATAGCTCATTTAAACAACCCAAACACATGGAGCCCAGAATGGGAATGAGGACCTGTAATTCTACATACATCCCAGAGTATGTTGAGCAGATAATTAAAAAGTATTGGCAAAGACCCTTGAGGGATAGGAAAAAAAATACAGAAATGTGAAACATTAGGGACTCCCATGTCAACAGGCTTAGACCTTATCTTGAGGCTTGCTCTTCTGAAACTTATTTTTGTAGAGGAGAACTTAAGCCCACCTATAGTTATGCCTAATAGTTACTTATAGAAAACGTCTTTTGTTGCCAAGATGTGACCTCTCTAAGCCCAGCTCTGCAAGGAAAATCATTCCCTCCCCACTAGATGGGATATGACAACTAGGGAAGAAAGTCGCCTTGGCAACATGGGAAATCACTTGGATGAGCCTGGCCCTGGCACAGTGGGATCGACAAAGCCTTCCTGATAAAAAAAAAAAGGGGAGGGGGAGAAGAAATGTAACAAAATAAGGTATCAGTGGGTGAGAGAGTTCAAACAGAGTGAAGAAGCTACTATAGAGGCTACTCTTTGCTAGCTTCAGCTAGATGTTCCTAGTTGCCACGGTTTGCTAAACCCCAACCAAAACCATTTATCAACCCTAAAGAATACCTCAGGTTCTGAGATTTTACAAAGGTTTCACACACTATCTCTTGAGAACAATGAAATTATCTAAAATTGAGAGTGTTGATGGACTATGGACTTTGGGCACTATACATGATGGCTGATGAATGCAGGTGACTGAAGGCTGCACTAACTGAGTAGCAGATTGGTGTATACATATAATCAAACATTGTGCTGCTACAAAAAGGAATGAAGTTGTGAGGTATGCAACAATGTGAATGAATTTATGGAACATTTGTGAGGCAAAATAAGCCAGAAATGAAAGAACAATTATGGTATGGTCTCCTTTAGAAAATGCTTATAAGAAAACAAGGGCCTAGATTGTAAGCTTTTATAGCAGACACATTTAGTCCAGAGTGGTAATTATTATTTCTGGATTTTGAGACGCTGTTTTATATATAACCTGGTATTTAGAGATAAGAATGAAACCAATCAGGTCGGGGTTAAAGTAATTCAGAACACAGGGGTGAGGAAGTCATTGTCTATTATTTTAGAACCACACATATTCTTTGAGACAAAGGTAGAAACCTGTATTTGGTCCGGAACCTAAATTTTCTGTACACATAATCAAACTCAACCTATCTGTATAGCTCATTTGAACAACTAAAACACAGGGAGCTCAGAATAAGAAAGATGTCCTTTAATTCTGTATAGCTTAATGTAATGCTGGGTATATCCCTAGAATATATTAAGCATATAACCAAAAAGTATTGGCAAAGTCTCTTGAGGGATGGGAGAAAAAATATGGAACTATTAAACTTTACCATCAGGGAATACCCTGATACTGCGTCAAACTTTAGGGACACCCAAGTCAATAGGCCAAGCCCTTGATCTCGAGGCTTACTCTTGTGAAGTTATATAGGTAGCGAAGAAGCTTAACCTACCCATAGGTATGCCTAAGAGTTACTTCTGGAGGAGCTCTTTTGTTGCTCAGATTTGGCCTCACTTTCTCTAAGCCCAACTCTGCAAGTGAAAGCACTGCCCTCCCCGCTATGTGGGACATGACATCCAGGGGTGAAAGTCTCCCTCGCAGCATGGAAGATGACTCCCAGGGATGAGTCCAGCCCACACACCGTGGGATCAACAATGCCATCCTGACCAAAAGGCGGAAAAGAAGCTGTAACTAATAAAGCATCAGTGGCAGAGAGAGTTCAAATAGAGTCAAGAGGCTACTCTGGAGGTTGCTCTTACGCAAGCTTCAGTTAGACATTGCTACCTATCATAACTTCCCAAACCCCAATCAGGATTATTTCAGCCAATCCTAAAGAACACCTAGGGCAATATATAAGATTCCACAAGGGTTCCATATACTAGAGTAACTTTCCAGAAACCTACAAACTCCAGATGGGTCCCTGGACCAGGTAAGTCCTGAAATGCAGAAGGCCCAGCCTCTCCAGGACATCAGATAATTTCATCTCCATACCTCACATTATTAACAGAAAAAGTTAGAATGGCCACAGACCAAACACCCCTAAAGAGAGGGACAGAAAGATCAAAGCTGATGGTGGAGTCATACAGAGAAGATAGGATTTAACAAATGAATATGACTGCTGAATCATTAAATTGATATCTCTTGTAGTCTTTAGTATCTAAGGGCAGCTAGAAGTAAAAATCTAAAATTGTGGAATTGTAACCCATGCCAAAAACTCTGAAATATGTTCTACAACTAACTGTGGTGCTGCACTTTGAAATTTATTGCTTTTTTGTATATTATTTTATTATTTTATGTTATTTTTCACAAAAAAGAAAAAAGTTAACTGTGATGATAAAAAATAATATTTATTCCTTCTAGCCTCCTGTATCCTGGAGCAGCTAGAATGAAAAATCTGAGAGGTTGGTATGGTAGTCCATGACAAACTCTGGGATCTGTCCTGTAACTACTCGTTAAAGAGTGCTTTGAAAACTATTGTTTTTTCTTTCTTTGCTTTGTATATATGTCATATTGTACAATAAAAAAGTTTAAAAAAAAAAAAGGCTTCACACACTAAGATTACCTTCCAGAAACCAAGAAACTCCAGATGGGTTCCTAAACCAGATAAACACTGAAACCCAGAGGGGCCAACCTCTTCAAGTACATCAACTAGTACCATTCCCCTTTTAGAAAACCATCATACTTTGGACGCCCCTTTCTAACATGAAAAAGTTAAGAGGCATAGCTTAAATACCTCTAACGATTGAAAGAAGGGTCAGAGGAAAAGAACGAGTTATAACAGAGAAGATAAGATAAAGAAAATGAGTATGAGTGCTGAATCATTATATTGATATTTCTTTATAGTCTCCACTGTCTTGAAGCAGCTAGAAGGAAAAACCTAAAATTGTAGAATTGTAGCTGATTCCAAACTCTGAAACCTGTTCTATAATTACTTGTTACAATGTACTTTGAAATTTATTGCTTTTTTTGTATATATGCTATATATCACAATAAAAAATGTTTTAAAAAAATGTAGTTTGCATTCCCATGGGGGCAAAAAAAAGTAAATACGTAAACCAAGGCTGTACATAATTAAGGGCTATGTTTTTCACACAGGGTGTGATGATTAAATTAGAATAGCAGTCACTACAAATACAATATTTAATATTTATCTTACCATTTAATCCATTATGCAGAAAACACTGTAAATTACACAACATGAAACTTTAGTAATACTCATTGTATAAGTATGAAATTGTATAAGTATACTCATTGTGTAAGAGCTGTTATCAGCAGACAGCTATGAAATCCAACATTTTCTTGGATATACAATTTCTGCTTTATTAACGTAAAAATTACTGGTAGTCATTCCCTTCTCCTAACACACACACACATACGCACACATACACACACATGAATCAAATGTTAGTTACTGAATTCCTAAGAGCATTTTTGGGGAGGTTTTTAAGGGTACCAGTGAATAAACTTGAAAAACTTAAGGCATTTAAAAGCCTCAGAATAAGAAAGAGAATAAGATTTTCAGTAATACGACTACGTGGTAATATAACTTAATTTTAAAATAAATAACAAAATAAGTGTTTTCCTTCAAAGAATTTCCTTAGGAAGTTGGTTATACAATAATTCGAAACTTTCTAACAGGTTGAAAATAATGGCTCATCCACAAGTTTTAGAAACTAGAGTCTGAAAAAATACATAAAGAGCCTGAAAAATTATCATATTCAAATGAAACTATGAAAAAATATTTAACTTACCTGAACTGCACAACCTAGTAAAAGTAAAAGCAGCTTTTTAACTTCTTCTGTGCCTTGCTCTGAAATAAAAAAAAAAATTACTAAGTATAATGCTTTGCTCTATTTTCACTCTCTCTAATATTGAAGGAATCATGTCAAACTATAATAGTCACAACATAACCAAAACATTAACTCTACACGCAAATACACTGGAGAATTCAAAAAAGTAGCTAGATGTGTGTGTGTGTATATGTGTGCATGAAAAATATGTGCAAACACACATTGCAAAGAGGCTGGGGTATAGATAAAATAGGCTTCAGACTGTGTGCAATAAAATATGCAAGCTATAAATTCAAATATACTCCTTTTTCAGATGATTACACTACAGCAAGTTACTAAGTTAAGGGCTGCTGATATAAGGACATGCCACAAAGATGGCTCCTGACAGATTCAGCTCCTCTAGGGCCATTTTGGCTTTTTTGCTTTTTTTTCCTAAAACATAAATCTCATGTGATTCATCTACCTATAAAATTAAATAGCTGTCCAATGTGTAGATTCATGAGGATTAAAACCTTAAATGTCTGCTATAGAAAACCAGTAAAGTAAATGTATATTACAAGCTGGATAAAAGTCAATCATCTGTAGCAGAACTGAGATACACTCCTTGTCCTAGGTATTCAATGAAGATTTTCTTACAACATTCAACTGGCCAAAATATCACTTCTTTGGGCCAGAATTTCATCATAAAGCCCAAAAGGTCTATGATCAAGTCTAAATTCTTTTTCAGACATTCCCTCCCACCTTTATGAAATGATCTACTTTCTAGCCACAGTGAGCCATGATAATCATCATTTCTCAGGCACACAACCATACATACTCCTTTGCCTTAAGTTATGCAACTCCCTCTGCCTGTCTTTCTCTCCCCACTCCCTTTTCCCTCCAATGAACTACTTGCTAATAATAATCCTAGGCATACCTCTAAATACTGTGTAGTTTTCCCTGACTCAGCCACCATTGTTCTTCAACCCTCACTAATCTGCCAATTTTTAAAATAATTAATGGTTCTATATTTTATATGCTTTAACATTTTGTACATATTTCTGTTTTGTACTAATTACATGATTTCCAAGTTATCTTTGTATCTCTCACCAAACCACAAGATCCTCCAGAGCAAATGAACAAAACAATGCTGTGTGATGGTAGCACAATACTGTAAGTGTAATTAACAAAGTGGAGTGTTAAATGACTATGGTCGAAAGAAGAAGGCTAGAGTCATGTGTGTCATCAGAAGGAAAGCTAAATAAAAAGTGGGAATGTATGATTTAGCAAAACCCAGAGTGGACAACAATGGTAGTTACTTTTATAAATATAAGAGAGTTCTTACATGAACTAGAACAAACTTATGTCACTACTACAAGGTGTTAATAGGGTGTATACAGGAAAAAATACAATTAATATATACTAACATCTATAGTTAACAGTAACATTTTTAATATTCTTTCATTAATTGTTAACAGTGGCACTATACCAAAGTTAAATGTCAGTATTAGGGGGATATGAGGAGTATGGGATTTTTTTTCTTTGGAAGAAATGAGAATGTTCTTATATTGACTGTGATAGTGAATGCATAACTGTGTGATTATACCAAGGGCCACAGATTGTACGCTTAGGGGTAGATTGTACGGTGTGCATAAAACTCTTAAAAAAAAAAAAAAAGCAGCAGCAATGATTATCTGATTCCAAAACAGAGAAAAATTAAAATGTCACCTGGGCCCCCCCAAAAAAGAGATCTCCAGAACATGAATCACTTTTTTTTTCTTTCTTTTTTTCCACTCTGCTTGTGGCCCTACCAATGACTTTCCCTCCGCCCTATTAAAAGGATGGGGGACAGTAGTCTGAATTGGGTTATGAGGCCCCCCTAAAGGGCACCACATCTCATCCACTAAAGTCTCTGGAGTGCTGGCCATGAGTCTGTTCCAAGCTCCAGCTAAGGAGGCATCATGGATCATTTTTTTTATATTCCTGGTCCTTATAACTTGGTAGGGATCTAATAAATGCAGGTAGAATTGAAAATAATTCCACGATACTTGCAAAATAGCTCTTGACTTTCTTTCAATTTTTACATGTATAATCAAATATCCTGGAATATTTCTAAAGATTATCTAAATTCCTAATTCATCACACCTACTTGATTGTTTCCTCAACAAATACAGCTGTTTGATTTTAGTTTTTATTTTGGTTTTGACTGAAAGCATGTGTGGGGGTTGGATAAAATATACTTGCTTTGAGTTACATGTAGCATGTAAGGAAAAGTCCATTGTTGCAACCATTAGGTTGCAACTTCCCCAATTGTTTAAAAATTGAAATTCTGCACGTTACATATAAAATCTGCTAAAAGGCGGAGATCTTTAAAGAAAATAATTTAAATGACTGAAGAAATTGCTTCTCTTCTTGCCATTCAAAAGTGATTTGTTAAAATGTTTATTTGTTACAAAATTTATATTTTGACTAGAGCATTTCCTAATATAACTCATGTAGATAGTTTGATTGAATGTCATAAGTACTTGGAATCTCAGGTAGCACATCAGATTTTGTTGGTTTGTCCAGAGTGATGCCCTGATGAACCCCAGAATGATTTGATCAGTGACTGGAAAAGTATTTGCAAGCTCCCTTCC
>PVIY010005549.1:54043-93863 GCA_004026745.1 Myrmecophaga tridactyla
CCCCAAGTTGAATTCTTGATATTCTCACAAGCAGTGTGGACAACCAAAGCTATAGGCTGAGCCTCCAGTCTTGGGGTTTGTTCATATGAAACTTAACCCCACAAAGGATAGGTCAAGTCTACTTAAAATTTAGGCCTAAGAGTCACCCCCAAGAGAGCCTCTTTTGTTGCTCAGATGTGGCCTCTCTCTCCAGCCAACATGATGAGCAGTCTCACCACCCTCCCCCTCTCTGCGTGGGACTTGACTCCCAGGGGTGTGGACCTTCCTGGCAACGTGGGACAGAGATCCTGGAATGAGCTGAGACCCAGCATCAAGAGACTGAGAAAAACCCTAGAATGAGCTGAGAATTAACATCAAGGGATTGAGAGAACCTTCTCAACCAAAGGGGGAAGAGTGAAATGAGACTAAGTGTCAATGGCTGAGAGATTCCAAACAGAGTCGAGAGGTTATCCTGGAGGTTATTCTTATGCATTAAGTAGATACCACCTTGTTGTTCAAGATGTAGCGGAGAGGCTGGAGGGAACTGCCTGAAAATGTAGAGCTGTGTTCCAGCAGCCATGTTTCTTGATGATGATTGAACAATGATATAGCTTTCACAATGAGACTCTGTGAATGTGAAAACCTTGTGTCTGATGCTCCTTTTAGCTACTATATCAACAGAAGAGTAGAACATATGGAATAAAAATAAATAATAGGGGGAAGAACAAATGTTAAAATAAATTCAGTTTGAAATGCTAGTGGTAAATGAAAGCGAGGGGTAAGGGGTAGGGTATGTATAATCTTTTTTTTCTCTATTATCGTTTAATTTCTTTTACTGTTGTCTTTTTATTTCTTTTTCTAAATCGATGCAAATGTTCTAAGAAATGATGAATATGCAACTATGTGATAATATTAAGAATTACTGATTGTATATGTAGAATGGAATGATATCTTAATGTTTTTTTGTTAATTTTTTTAATTAATAAAAAAGTTTTTAAAAAGTGATTTGTTATAAATTAAAGCTATCAATCAATAAAATCTTAGGTTCAAACAACTTTGACAATGTAGATAGTAGACAAATGAATAAAAACCTAGAAATTATTTTTATTTCTTTACACAGATTATATTCCTTCAAGCTTATAACTACCTTGTATCTTCTATATTTCCTGATAATTAGACTCAAAACACTAGACCTAATATAATATGCATGTCTAGCTCCACCTACAATTTACAATATTCTAAGCATTTCTTTCTATAAAATGGAACATGACCTCTCACCTCCCCAAAAGAGCTGTGAAAAATCTAGTGAGTTAAATGAACAAACTCCTGGTAAACATTATAGTATTACATAAAGGCAAGGCATTGTTATCACATCATGCTAGCTTTAATACTTACCAGAAAATGGATTTTTGCCAATGATTAAGACATTTGGCAATGACATCATGATCAACTGCTGCAAAGTCTCCTGTAAAAAGATACCCAATAGTTGCTTTATGGGTAATGTTGACTCTAGTAATTCATCAAGTTATAACATTATTTGTGAATTTCTCGGTCAGTAGGCATACTTCAATAAAAAGTTGAAAAATATTTTGGGGGGGGCAGGCAATGGTGGCACAGTGGAAGAGTTCTCACCTGCCATGCTGGAGACCCAGGTTCGATTCCTGATGCCTGCCCATGAAAATATATATATATATATATATATATATATATATATATATAAATATATATATACATTTTTTTTTGGTCCCAATCAAAAAGGCGGAGTGAGAAAATTCACAGTTCTATCCCCCTATAAAAGCTCTGAACAAGCGTAAGAAATGGAAGAATTAATGCAAAATGACTAGACCTAATGTAAAATGACTGTAGGGTTTCTGTTGAAGGGAAAGTTCTAATACTGGATGGTGTGAGGGTACTGCAACATTATGAATGTGATAAGCCTAATACATGGTATGCTCAGGAGGGGTTGGGATGGGAAGATTTATGTTGCATGTATGCTTCCACACTTAATAAAAAACTAAAGAGATAATGACAATTAAATATAATACTTGATACTGGATGGGATCTAAGAATCACAGAGAAAAAACTCAAAAGGACCTTATTGGGACATAAAAGAATGGAATATAGACTGTAAACTTTATGTTAATATTACATTTCTTGAACTTGGTAACTACACTTAGATTATATAAGTGAATATCCTTGTTCAAAGGAAATTTACATGAGGTATTGTGTTTAAATAGCATGATGTGTGCAAACTGCTCTCACATGTTTAGAAAATAGAAAGTTAGATAGATAGACAGACAGAATGGTAAAATGTTAAAATGGGTGGGCCTGCATATCTGGGGGGGAATGGGAGGTTGGACTTCTCCATATTGGTTTTGTATTATTTTTATAACTATCCTGTAAGTTCAAAATTATCTCAAAAAAGTAAATTTAAAAAGTTTAAAAAATGCATAAATGTGAAAAAAGAGATATCTAAGATCTTAAATCTTTTGTAACTTCAAATGAATTTAATAATTAAAACCACAATGTATCAAAAGCCCATAAAACGAAAATATCCAAGCTCAATGGTTTAATACTTATCATGTATAAATCTGAGGTTTATATGCTAGAAAATTAAATATTCATCAATAAAAGATAAGCACCTGTACTATTTTTCTTCTTTTGTTACTTCACTCTGAGGGCAATAAAGATGTCAACTGATACTAATGTCAAGAAAGTTGACAAGATTATACAAGAAATGTATAATCTATTTTTTTGTTACTGTTTTATTTCTTTTTCTGTTGTCTTTTTCTTTTTCTAAATCGATGCAAATGTTCTAAGAAATGATGAATATGCAACTATGTGATGATATTGAGAATTGCTGATTGTATATGTAGAATGGAATGATTTGTTAATATTTTTGTTTGTTGTTAATTTTTTTATCAATAAAAATAAAAATAAAAAAAGAAAGTTAACTTATTAAAAATCTTGTCTTATGATCATCTCATAAATGGAAATACTACCTCAGTTAATCATTATTTCTCTCCTCTATCTACAGATATTTTACTTCCCCTGACTTCTGTCAAACTGTGAATGACAAGAACATATGCACATTCTGATAGTACAGGATGGTTCACAAAGAAATGGACCCTTACAAATTACTCATTTTAGATAACAACTGAAGTATACACCTTCTGTTAATACCACCTCTTCCTTGGGGAAATGAAGAGAACATGTTACAATTACTAACAGTAATATGCTCCAAAGGGTATGGGGTAAATTCCAGCACAGGACTGATGTGTGCCACAGAATACTACTCAGTATTTCTTCATAAGATTATAGAAATAAATATGATAGTTTCTTTACACGTTGGCTTTGACTTCATGTTCACATATGACTATAGTTACTGAGAAATAAATTTTGAAAGTATTTACTTCTTTTTGAATCGCCCTTTAATACTGTAAAAAGGAAACAACCATGAATAGTATATTAACTTGTACTATTTTTTTAAAGATGTGTAATTATAGATCCACTAAAGCATCTCCCCATGATACTAGATGCTAATTAATCTTGTAATTCTTCACAATAATGCATTTTAAGTTCTGTAAAAATTTTTCCTAAGCATTAAGTTTATTAGCTCTTTAAAAAAACAATCACTCTGTTGGTCTCCAATGTCTTGGAGCAGCTAGAAGAAAAAACAAATAATTGTGGAACTATATCCCATTCCAAACTTTAAAATCTGTTCCAAAAAAAAAAATAAAAATAAAAATAAATTAAAAAAAAATCTGTTCTATTATACTTGTTAAAGTGTACTTGGAAATTTATTGCTTTTTTGTATATATATTTCACAATTAAAAAATGTTAAAAAAAAAACAATCACCGAAAAAAACTACACATTTAAAAAGAAGTACATATTCAAATTGTGCATCATTTCTTCCAGGGATAAAAATCAAGTTTGATATTTAATAAATTTACCAGTTAAACGTGAGTTTTCTCAGGACAGACTATAATATAGCTAAATAAGCAACAATAAATGGACTTAAGGAGATAAATATCTAATCCATCTCTAACATTTAGTCTCCTTTCCTTGAAGCAAAACTATGAAGACTTATACAAGAAATCAAAACTAAGAAAACTGCATAAAAAGTGACCATTGTTTTGTCAACACTATACTTAGCAGAGATCATCTAAGTAAGCAAAAAACTTCAAATTTACTTGCATAAAGACAAGCTTTAAATTTTAACAGAGCCTAAATTAGCAAAAAAAAGCTTTATCTCAATTTAAAAACTTTACAGATAAAAGATAGTAATTCACAAAACATGGTATTTTAAATCTAAAGTAAGTCTAAACTGATGAATCAACTAGAAAATATCATCTTATATTTAAAAGGCAATTAATTTTATCAATTTACCATGTAATATTCTATATGTTGGTATGTGAGGTCAGAACCAAAATTGTTCAAGTTAATAGCAATCTTCAATATGACCCACCATTTCTTTCCTTTATCCCCTCTTCCTCAGCTAGCTCTCTATTTCCTGCCTACTTAGTCTGCCTATGCTTTCAGCTAACTCAGTTCCCCTACAAAGATGAAAACAATTTGATATACCATACCCTTTTCAACATATGGTAACATCAATGTCCTCGTGTAAATAAAGTTTGACCTATAAACATGAATAATGTAGATGACACAAATTGCTACAGGAACCTGTTAAATTCAACAGGTTGAATTTAGCATTCCTGGTCTCTAGCTACTGGATGCCAGTACAAACCCACATCGTGACAACCAAAAATGTCTCCAATCACTGCCAATAAGTCTCAGGGGACAAAATCACCCTCAACTAAGAGCTAGTGATTTAAACTGCTAAATTGATTGACTTCACAATTCTATCCACCCCAAATCTCCCTGTGGTTATAACATCATTATATTAACACATTTCATACAAAAAAGATAATTTCAACACTTGGCATTTTAGGAAGTAGGACCATGAAGAATAGAAAGCAGAAGCAATAAAAAGGAATGAAGTACTAATGCATGCTACAAAGTAGATGAATCTTGGAAATAATACACGAATTCAAAGAAGCCTGTCACAAAAGACTACCTAATGTACAATCCCTTTTATATGAAATGTCCAGAATAGACAACTTCATAGAAACACAAAATAGATTATTAGTTACTAAGGTACAGAATTGGAGGTAAATAAGGAATGACTGCTAATGAATACAGGGTTTCTTTTTTTTTTTTTTTTCTACGCTGTATATGCCGGGGGTCACATTTGTTTTTTCTTTTTTTGCTTGTTTGTTTGTTTAGGGAAGTGCATGGGCCAGAACTTGAACCCAGGTCTCCCCCAAGGCAGGTGAGAATTCTACCACTGAACTAACTACTCTTGCACGCTCTCCAGGGCTTCTTTTGGGGGTGATAAAAATGCGCTAAAATTGCATTGCTAGGTGCACAAACTCTATGAATATGCTAAAAAACACTGAATTCTAAGCTAAATGGGTGAATTGTACATTATGTGAATTATACCTCAATAAAGCCGTCAGAGAGCAACAGTATACAATACAGAATTAGGTCCCATTATTAACTTATTCATGACTCTGATGCTGAAACCCTTTGCCTTTACCATTTTTCTAGGGAGCCTCACTGACATTCTTTAGAAAATTTCCACCAGCATAATTCCAATAATCAGAAGGGCAAAATCTGATGAAGACTGTCAAAATGAGTCACTACATCACTATATCGTCTTTTTTTTTTAAGTAAACAGAAATATTGATATAAAACAATAAAAGGCAAAAAAAACAAAATATATATGTGTTTACACATACACACACACCATAAAACCTAACTCACTCAAATCAACTGGAGGAAAATAAGAGCCTGTATATGGGCAGTATTGATGTTTATATACATAACTCTAACACAGACTTCTGTTTCTGTCAACAAAGACAATTAGATATACAAATGAAAGAGAGGGAAGGAGAGAGAGGAAAAGAGAGAGAAATAAATTTTTAAATGCTGGATAATATTTTTACTTCTTCTAAAATTTATACTTCAAAAAATAAACTATCTTATTGTTCTATCTCCAGCAAATAGCACTTGACATTAAAGAGCATTAATATGTTAGATGACTGATATTAAATAATACACAAGGAATGTAAACATGTAAGCAGTTATTAAAATTCTAGATGAAAAAACAAAAAGACCACTTACCTGGTAATAAAATTTTATCTGTCTCACCAAAATGGATAGATTATGAATTCTAAGTGAGGCATCATTGTTGACTTTTTTGTTTACTCTCTGATTCTCCGATTTAGGATTACTGTAAAAAAATTTTTTTAAATACTTTAAAATTATAATAAGACATATCAATCAACTTATTCAGAAGTTAAATGACAAAAACTAACCACACAAATACTTTTTTCTTTAAACAAAATTGTTTATTCATTTATACTAACAAAGATGATCCTAAAGGACCTGTGAATACTTTGACAGGTATTCTCTGCTAATTCATATAAATGCATCTGATATTACTAAGGCAGTGAAAAAATAAATTTGAAACCTAAGTCAGAGGTTGCCCTTCATTCTCATTTTCTCTCTCCTCACTCTTGGGATAAATAATCTTTTATCATATATTTGAAGAATTTCAAATATGAGCTAATAACCAAAAAATGTATTCTCAGTAGGTATTGGGAACTATATTTGAACAGACAATGTCCCAAGGAAATTATCCAAAATATGAGGAGGAGGATCCAGGTCAATACTTTTATCTTGGGTAAACTCTGCAGAGTCAATGAAAATGAAGGGCTGAATGATTCTGTGAAAGCATAAACAGAATTAGAAATCAGCATAAACTAATTTTACTTAATGGTTAAGACTCATGGTTGAAACTGAGAAACTTAAGTAAAAGTGGTGGCACCTCATAAGCAGGTATGACCTGGTTCCTTGTTAGGGCATAAAGGCCACTCTTGGAAAAGACATTGCCAAATGAAATAGTAAGCATGAAATGAGAATTCCCAAGCTAGAGGCTGAGTCCAGACTACTAGAAAACAGGAACCTAAGCAGTTACTGGGATAAAAGCACTATCTTATGATTACAGAATTTAGATGTAGGCACCTCCACACAAGGATGCAAAGAAGAAAAGAAACTGATACCTATCCAAAAGGAAACAGGAGCTGAATAGAAATCTCTCATTTCTTAATACTTTTGACATGGTGCATTGCATTTGTAATCCCTACACAGTTTCTTCTCTTTAATGTCTGGCTTTATTTAATGAAAAAAAAAAAAAGAGCTGGTTCTCATCTTAACTTGTTCATTCAAATTATTATTTATGTTCCTTTGGTTCAAGCATATAAAGAAATTTCAGTCTCACCACAGATATATAGTTGGAAACGGGAGGACCCTATGAATCCCATGAAAAGATCTCAGAAAAGACCCAATGGGATCCTCAGACTACATTTGGCGAACTACTGCTTTTCTTCAACCATTTTCCCGCCACTGCGAAACATCTTGATCCTTTCGTCCTTTGACCATACCCACGCTGCCAATCATCAAGCTTGGATCAGTTCAACCATTTATACTGAGATCACTCATGGCACTGGGTGAAAAAATAATACAAGCAAAATGAGCTAAAACATCCAGATGTGGCCTCTCTCTCTCAGCCAACACAACAAGCAAACTCACTGCCCTCTCCTTCTCTACGTGGGATATGACTCCCAGGGGTGTAAACTTTCCTGGCAACATGGGACAGAAATCCTAGAATGAGCTAGGACTCAACATCAAGGGACTGAGAAAACCTTTCTGACCAAAAGGGGGAAGAGAGAAATGAGACAAAATAAAATGTCAGTGGCTGAGAGATTTGAAAGTCGAGAGGTTATTCTGGAGGTTATGCTTATGCATTATATAGATAGCACCTTTTTAGTGAAGGTAAAATGGAGAGGTTGGAGGGAAGTGCCTGAAAATGTAGAGCTGTGGTCCAGTAGCCATGTTTCTTGAAGATGAATGTATAATGACACAGCTTTCATGGTGTGACTGTGAAAACCGTGTGTCTGATGCTCCTTTTATCTACCATATGGACAGATGAGTAAAACAAATGGATTACAAATAAATAAATAATAGGAGGAACAAATGTTAAAATAAATTTGGTAGATTGAAATGCTAGTGATCAATGAAAGGGAGGGGTAAGGCGTATGGTATGTACGAATTTTTTTCATTTTATTTCTTTTTCTGAATTGATGAAAATGTTCTAAGAAATGACCATGATGATGAATATACAATTATGTGATGACATTGTGAGTTACTGATTATATATTAAGAATGTTCGTGTTTGCATGTTTTAAAAAGAAAGAAATTTTTTTTAAAAAATGAGCAAAAACATCAAATAGAAAGAAGGAGCTAGTACTAGACTTGCCCTCTTGCGAAAAAGAACTAGAGAACTAGACAAAACATATAAAACTACTGTTTTCAGATACAATTGCAAGACTGTGACCCCTACCTAGGCTCTTTGTAATGAGGAGGTGGGCCACTTTCCAGAATGAGGCATAGAAAGAGGTAGCCTAAGGAGAGTTCCGCAGTCTGGCCGAACATGAAGAACAAAGCTTAGAGGAGATTCAAACAAACTGAGGTGACTAGAATTTTCAGAAAAACTAAAGAGAAGATAGCTACACAGATAAAAAATTCCAAAAACCTGTTCTTAGGACTTCAGCTAAATACTTATATGTACAAGTATACCCTCCAACTCCTTAAGGCTGAACAGAGACAAGTACAGGGGCCAATTACATAAGTTGATCAATTCCCCAAGCTCACAAAGCACAGTGAGAAATCTGAGCTCTGACCTTTCAGAGTGAAGGAAAGACCGTGATGACCATCAAGAGCATTTAGCAGAGACTTCAGAAAATTCATGTCTTAGAGATAGGACTAAACTAACCCAGGAGTAAAAGTATTCCAGAACCTCCTTTAAAAAAATGCTTAAAATCAAGCCTTGAAAGGATCAAGCTGATTATAGGTAATTTGATAAAGAGTGTCAAAATAAAATTTTCACACATTCTACAATTTAATAACCACAATATCCAGCATCCAATCAAAAATTTTTAGACATGAAAAGAAGCATTGATCATTTTCCTGATTTCCTTTAGTTCTTGGTCCATATTTCCCTTTAAGTTCTTTAAGCATATTTACGACTATTTTTTAAGTCTTTGGCATGTCCCAGATCTGGTCCTCCTCAATGATGGTTTTTAATGGTTTAATCTTCTTTTCCTTGTCACTGCCTCCTGTTACTTTGCATTTTTTTTGTGACCCTGGTTAAAACCTGGACATTCTGATATTTTAATGTGTTTTTTGCTGCAATTTACATTCCAGGATATCTTTGCAGATTGACTTGTTTGAGTGCTTGCTTGAGGCCTTATCCATTCGATGGGTTTAGAGAATAGCTCCAGGCCAAAGCACAGGTGCTTCCCTGATCCTTTCTGCACATGTCTTGGGTATGCATGTGTGACCTTAGGGGTTCCTTATGATCTCTCTCCCCTAGGAAACAGTTTCCTCATGGTCCTGGGCACTGCATTCTATGTTCTATAGCCAGCACTCCCTTGTCCTAAGAAACATAACTTGACTGCTTACCCACAGTGTTCTACAGGAGAATTCTATAAAAACTGTCTTCTACACAGTGTCCTGTTCTGGGACAGGAAGACTTTCAGGTCACCATGACACAGAATGAACCAGACATACATGCTCTCAGTATATACACAAGGGTTACTCTGCTCCCTCCAAACTGGGACCAGAGATCCTCACTGGGAGCATAAGATGACTCCATGCCCAGTCAGTGAAGTGATGGAGGAGGGTTCAGCCAAGGCGCCATAAGATCCTACCATTTTTTTCTTGATTTGGCACTCATCCTGCTACTGTAATCCTTTAATTGCTTTCTGGAGCTTTTGGAAAGGTGTTTCTAGCAGTTCTTGTTGTTTGTTCAAAGCATCTATTGGGATAGAGAGTCATGAAATGTTTCATGCTGCCATCATGAATGGGACAGGGCTTTCTATCCTTTGGTATGCCCCCATCATTCCTTGAGCACATCCTTGCTTTCTGATGCAAGATACTCCATCTAGTCTTTTACTTTCCCTTCTCCATAACTGAATTAACCATTTCTCCTTTTTTTGTGGAGACTGGTATTTTGAAACTAAGATCAGAGTTCTAGGTATATACTCATTGCTATTGAGATGCTGCTATTCCCAGGCCCTCATAGTAGATAGATCTAGGGATATATCTACCTTCATATATTGAAAACCAAGAGTTCACATCAATACCTCTACTTTCAATCCAACCATACAATTCATTTTAGGTTCTTCCAAATTTGCAATTCCCTTCTCTACTGAGAAACCTTGTTTCCACTGTCCCTAAAATATTTATCTGATCAATTCCCTATAAACCTATTTAATATTACTGTTACATCCTTACCAATCCTTTACCTTATCTGAAAGTTCTCTTCACCCTTCTCTAACACTACATGCCAGGCCATCCCTATGCAGGAAATTCTCCTCACCCCATTCATGATAATGCCCCACAATGGGCCACCAGTCCTCCATGACATTTTCTTCATATGGCTAGAATTCTAACTCCCTACACCTGGCTGCCTCAGATCCTGCAAGGATGCCCTCCTCACCCTACTTGTGATCTGACTGCCTAAATCCGACCCACCCCTCCCCATCATATGGATGACCTGCTCAGGCTATGACTTTCCACATTGGGCCACCTTTTCCCCTAGATACCTTTCTAAACCCATGTGGATTCTCAAGCCCCACCTGAAACTGCCCCCTCCTTATGGATGCCCTCCTCAATGTGACCAGGCTTCTACATCCCATATGTGGACAACCTCGACACTCAGAGGTTGTCTGAGAGGCTGATGCCCCTCATCAATTACAGCACACTCCTCTCCTTTTTATATTGCCCTCTTCATCCTGCTTCAACTCTAATACTCTGTGCTGTATAGCCCTATAAAGTTACCCTCCAAAAACCCACTCTATTATACCATGATCCACCTCCCCTCAGTATGAATGCCTACTTCTGTTCTTCACAACTTTATGGTTTTAGGACAAACTGTTCAGAAAAGGAAAGAGGACTTCTAGGGAAGAAGGCTGAGTAGAGAACACCAGGCCTCAGTCCTTCCACCAAAACAACTATTAAACAGACAGGAACTGTCAGAAACAACTATTTTGAAACTCTGGAGGCCGGAAGAATACTGCACAGCATCCAGAGAAGAGAGGGAGGAAGGGGTTGATCAATTACAGTAAAGAATGGTAAATTACTCTCTCTGCTAAGTATCTATGGGTGCCCCTCCCTGACCCCCGCAGAGGCTGCTGCAGTGCCCCTCCCCTAGCCACCTCACTGGCGACAGAAAGGGACATAAAAATCTTGTTCCCGGGGGGTGCGAGGGTAATTCAGTGGTAGAATTCTTGCCTGCCATGCGGGAGACCCGGGTTCGAATCCCTTCCCATGCACTTCCCAAATAAACAAAAGAAACCAACAAAAACCAACAAATAAAATTCAACAAATGGTGCTGCACTAATGGGCTACTCACATGGAAAAAGAATGAAATGTGACCCCACCATACAGCACACACAAAAAATCTTGTTCCCCCATAACAGGAGTGGGCTGAATGCTCAGTGCTGCTGATTAACCAATTTGGATCGATGGGGGGCCACCTCTGAGAGCAGTTACTACTTCAACAAGCCCCAGACAATGGTAGTGGAAGCCTTTGTTTCAATGCCTCCCCAGACAAAGGCAGTGGCAGCCATTGTTTCAGCACTCAAAGGCAGTGGAGATTTAAAGATGCAGTGCTTCCTTAGGGATGTTAGGGGCAGTGAGCTGAAGGGCTGCATTTACTGGGTAGGCCAGTAAAGCTAAGCTATGGGGAAGTGTCAGAGAAGTTTATGGAGCCCTTCCTGATCACCTCCCCAGGGCCTTTGGTGCCATCCTTTACCACCTTCATGGGTCCCTGGTCCTGATTTGGCTAGGAAAGACTGGCTTGGGACAGCCCTCTGGTCAGAATTTGCCCTGCAGGGAAAAGCAACCTGTGACAACAAAAGGAGTGTAAAAAACTATAGAGGTGGGCAATCTGGGACAAAGGTCTGCTGGCTTCAAATGCCCAAGAGCAAGAGGCCTATCTACTGAGAAACAGAGGGGGAATATCAAATTTCTGTAAACAGAGGCACTCCAAAACAACTAACAAGCAAAATCCTAGGATAAGACAAAGGCCCCAAAAGACAGGGAAAACCCTGCACACTGCATATGCCCTGGACAGACCTTCCTGATAAGAGGGCTGATATCCAAGAAAATCTTGTCTCCTTACTGGGCTAGTTACTAAACAAAGAAATAGACATCTCAGGGAATAAATTCCCTGAGTCCATTTTAAAATATTAAAATATACAGTGTGCAAAAAGAATACAAGGCAAACAAAGTAACAAGAAATGAAGGCCCGGGCGGGCCACAGTGGCTCAGCAGGCAAGAACACTTGTCTGCCATGCCAGAGGACCCGGGTTCGATACCCGTATTGCCTGCCCATGTTAAAAACACAAAAAAAACAAAAAAAAAGAAATGAAGGCCCATTCAAAGGAAGAAGATAAAAATACAGAAAGCACCAACAAAGACGAATGTAAACATACAAAGCCTTTAAAAAATGACTTTAAAGATGCTCAAGGAGATGAAGGAAAATACAAAGAAAGAACTAAAGGGCACCAGGAAAACAATGAATAAGCAATATGAGACTCAAGTAAAGAGATGGAAATTTTAAAAAGGAACCAACAGAACAACTAGAGTTGAAAAACACAATTACTAAATGAAAAATGCTCAGGAAGATTTCAAGAGCAGACTGGACCTGGCAGAAGAAACAATCAGTGAACCTGAAGACAAGGCACTTGAAATAAGTCAGGCTCAGAAGCAGAAAAGAAAAGAAATATTAAAAGTAAAATTAGCTTACAACATTTCTGGGACACCACCAAGTGCACTGATACACACAGGTAGTACCCGAAGGAAAAGAAAGAAAAAGCGGCAGAAAAGATATTCAAAGAAGTAATGGCAGAGTATTTCCCAAACTTAACAAAAGATGTGAACCTATACAATGAGAGAAAATATTTGAAAACCATATATCCAATAAAGGTTTAATACCTAGAATATAAAAGAAATTCTTCAACTTAACAACAAAAAGACAAGCAACCCAATTTTAAAATGGGTAGAAAACCTGAACAGACATCTCTCCAAATAAAACATACTAAATGACCAGAAAGCATATGAAAAGATGCTCAACATCATAGTTACCAGGGAAATGCAAATCAAAACCACAAGATACCATTTCATACCCATTAGAATGGACACCGTTAAAAATGCAGAAAATTACAAGTTATGGAGAGGATGCGGAGAAATAAGAATGCCCATCCACTGCTGGTGGGAATGTAAAATGGTGCAGATGCTGTGGAAGACTACTTTGATGCTTCCTCAGAAAGCTAAGCACAGAACTACCATATGACCTGATGATTCCACTACTAGGTATATACTCAAAATAATTGAAAGCAGGGACTCGAACAGATTATTTGTACACCAATGTTCACAGTGGCATTATTCAAAATTGCCAAAAGATGGAAACAATCCAAGTGCCCAACAGCCTATGAATAGACAAATAACATGCAGAATATATACCTACAATGGAATATTATTTAACCATAAGAAATGAATTCCTGGTATATATGACAACAATGATGATCCCTGAAGACATCATATGGAATAAAATAAACTAGACACCAGCACAAATATTGTATGATCTCACTGATTTGAAACAATTAGAATAGGTAAACTCATATGGGTTACTAGGGGATGGAGTAGGGATAGGAAATGAGAAGTTAAGGCTTAAAATACAGGATACCTATTTGGAATACCTATTAAAATACATGAAAATGTTTTAGTAAAGGATGGTGGTGGCGGTAGCATAACATTGTCAATGTAATTAACACCACTAAAATATATATCTGAAAATGATTAGAAGGGAAAATGTTAGATTGTATACATGGTAACAGAAAATTTTCTTTTTAATCCAATGGAACTATGCTACACAGTGAATTCTAAGTCAAACTATGGAGTTAATAATATAATTATGAAAATTTAATTGTAACAAATGTTCCACACCAATCCAAGGTGGTGGTGGTAGAGTGGTGTTTGTATTTTATGCATGATTGTTCTGTAAACACAGAACCTTTCTAATAAAGAAAAAAAAAGGAAGGTAAAGAGGAAGAACACCATTCTCTTAAAAAAAAAAAACCTTGAAAACAAGACACAGAAATGTACAATAACAATCACTCATATTATCACCCAGAATTAACACTGTTAATTAACATAATTAGACTATTACAGGCACAACCAAAGACTCATTAGACCACCACATACTACCCTATTTTTTCTTCTCTTCATATGAGTATCTGTAGAAAATATGTGATTTTTAATACACATAAATGTTACAAAGCTATACAAGTAATTCTGTAATACGGTTTTCTTGCACATCACATTTCTTGAGAGCTATCCACACTGATACATACAGTTCCAGATCACTGATTTGTTACTACGAAGTATACTACATGTTATCTATTCATCTACTGATAGAATTCAGATTGCTCCTAAATTTTATTATTATACACAATGCTGCAATGAGCATCCTTTCAAATGTTTCCTTGTATTTACATTCAGTTTTTTTCTGAAGGTAAAGAGAAGCATTGATGAGTCATAAAGTACATGCACTGTCTTTTTTTTTTTTTAATCAATTTACACTCTAATCAACAGCCCATTTCCTCACATCCCTTCAACATTTTATACTGATGAACTGGTAAAAACAATTGCTTTTCTCCTTTGTAACTGACAAGCCTCCAATTACAATAGTAATTATAAGTACCTTATCGTGCTTATTTACCATTTGAATTTCCACCTCTATAAACTCACTATATTCATTTGCCTTGAACATCATCCTTCTTTTTTTTTTTACTGAGTTGTCAGAATTTCTTATTACTAGGATTTTTTAAGGTTACTAATTTTTGTGGTATGTATGGAAATATACTTTTTTCTCAGTTTGTTACTTGTCTAATTATTCATTTGTTATCCTTTAAATAAATTTGTTTCTTAAGAAAACTTTCCTTCTATCATAATATACTTTCTTGTATTATATTCTAACAATTTAAAAGACTTTTTAAGCCCATTTAGGTCTTTAATCAATCTAGAATTTAGTTTTGTAAATGAGATAGGTATTTTCCATATGAATAGCTAATTAACCCAAATAGTTTACTGACTAATCTGTCTTTTCCCCACTGATAAGTCTTTCATCATAATTGTACTCATTATGCATAGGCCTGGCCTGTTTCTGTGCTCTCCTTTAAGTCCTAATGGTCAATCTATATAACCCTATGCAACAGCACCATCTTACCTCCTAAAGTTGTATAAGCCTTATCTTATGCAAGACTCCTTGACTTGTTTTTCAATTCATTTTAACTATTCATGGTCCTTCACCATTTTTAGGATCAGCTTGTCATATTCTTTATAAACAATACAAACACTATGATTTTATTGAAATTACCCTCAATCTATAAATTTATTAAGGGAGAACTGACAGCATTACAATATTGAATCTTTCCATTGATGAGCATGGCCTATCTCATGATAGGTAACAGAGAAAGAAGATATCCTTACCCCATTCTAAGATTTAATAGGACTGCTTTTAATGTTCTGCCATTAATATATGTTTGCAGTAATTTTCTGATAGATACCATCTATCAAGTTAAATTCCATTCCTACTCAATATACGAATGGGTGCTGAATTTTATACAATTTTTCCCATGACTATTCCCATCTGATTATTTTCCTTTTAATGCTTTTATAGTGAATTACATTGTTACAACTTCTATTACTAAATTATCCCCATGATCTTACTCACTCTCCTAGCCCCATATCTAAAGTATGACTATTCCATTTGTTGAGTACTAACTTTTCACATTCCTTCTAATATTTGATTGCCTTTATGACTCTCACTTTCTCACTAGACAGTTAAACTCCTTGCAAACAGGGACCATCTTATTCACATTTTTATCTCTAATAATTAGCTTATTTGCTAGCATAAAAGTTTAGTTTGAATAAATAAAAATAAAAATAAATGATCTGGGCCTAAGTACAGTGTTTTAAATTGCTGCTTTCTAATGAGAATTGAGATTACATTCTCCCAGCTAACAACCTACTTGGCAGCCTGAAACAGATTATTCCTACTAAACTTTGTGTTCCAAAGATCAACTGAATAACACAGTCCTAAACTAGTTTGAGATGTGCAGAACATTGGTGAGCTAGGCTAATCTAAACTGTGTTGATTTAGTTTTTAAAGTCAGAATAGCTCAGGGCAAATGACAATCTAAATTGAAAAGTGAGTTTCTGAAGTAAAAGGACCAACCAGAACTGGATAGTTAAAAAAGCAGAGAAACTTTATTACAGAAGTCAGGTACCTTTCTCATAACTAACAATGATAAACTGCTACATGGTCAGGAATCCATGGTTAAAAGACCCAGAAAGCTAAATGGAAAGCTTTCTTTATAATCAACTCTGGAGACTTTTAGTCAGTAAGTTAACAAATACGCTTTGAGTACATACTATAGTTTTTCATGTATAAAAAACTTTAATCAAATTGTTACTGTGGAAAAAAGTATAACTGTAATTTTAAATTATAGTCATAACACCTCTGGTAACAAAAATGTTAGGAACACCTACAGTTACATAAACTTCATTTGCAATCATAGACACTCAGTAAATACTTTTCCTCTCTAGTCTTTTCTTTATCAATTTTTAATTTATTCTATATTTGAATTCCCTTTCATACCCATGACTGTCTCCAATTCATAGACTGATTAACATTTAGACCTAGAAAATATTTTAGAGATTATTTAGTCTTTCCATAAATCAGAAAATTGAAGTCCATAGAGGAGGTAACTTGCCCAGGACTCTCCAGTTTTCAGGACTGCACTTTTTCAGACTTTTCTCTTACAGTTCATTCAGGAAAACAAAGTAAAGACATACAGAAAAAAGTTTCAGCAATGTTATCTATAAACTCCATTTATGTAATAAATCACTGTTTCATTACAATGTTTGAGCATATTCCCAGTTTTCAAAGTGAGTAATCAAAGGAAGATTAATAAATACCCATTCCCAGTTTATTATAGTGATATTTTATCATAAGCCTGGGTATTTATATTTGACAATAAATATTTAATGTTTCAATATTACTACTCAAAGTGTATATAAACAAAAAAATATGTATTTGTAGTGCAAGCTCATTATTACATGAAAAAATACAGTTTGGTTTAAGTGTTGGGATACACCTTGTTCTAATAAACATGTGATTTCATTTTCACCTTTAACAGATTTTATAATTTACAATCTTTGTTCCTGACACAGTGTTATTACCAAGTTTCTTTCTGTTCTTTAAAGATTGGTATTTTAAAGCTTTAAAGTTTCTTTTTAAATTTTATGTCCAATATTCTTCACATATCTCAAAAAATATTTGGATGCCAGGAAAACTTCAGGCTCTTCTGCATAAAGTTATTTTAATTAGCAAGTTTTAAGAATTTAGAATTTTTGTTTACTCAAAATTCTTTTAAAAATCTTTGTAAAAAGATTGTAAGTTAATATAATTAAGACTGCATTTAACAATAAGACAATTCTGAATATAAAGAGGAAATTGTTTAGTTTTTACATTCCAAGAACAGTAGATGAAATTATTCTATAAATATGGGGAAAATGCAACATACACTATATATTATAGAGAAAGTATTTCAAAAAATGAGGCAAGAGTAGCTCAACCCCTAACCATTAAACTTACATTCCACAGAGATCTTAAACATAGGGGGATGAAAGCTTTCTGTATGCATCCTTTCATAAAACTGTGGTAGTGTGTAAGCCTTTTTTGCTATGATTACATGGGATTTGATGGTATTTCTATGATGTTAGACTCATTAGGAAATCCAACAGAATAGTGGAGTTCTAGGTAGTACAGAGTAATACCTAGGGACTCAATGTCTCTTAGTTTGTTTCTAGTCCATACTATACCTATTTGAAAGTTATTTTAGTATGCAAACAGTATTAAAAATTTCCTACTTTTCTAGTACCACTGGGTATTACATCTCAATCGATTATCATAAACTTTCTGGACTTAGAGACAAGGATAATTTCCAAGTACTCTAGACAAGAATCTAGAGAGAAATAAACTTTTAATTATAAGGTTTGGGTTTCTAATTTTATGCATGACTAATTTGAGTTAGGATCATATAGACATAAGTTAGGATAATGGATAACAGGCCCTTTTACCCCAAGGATGTGATCTCCTTTTACGAATAACGCTCTAAGGTGAAAGCACCTAAAAAGTTCTACACTCTAACTCCATGGAAAAAAAACAGGTTAATACATATAGACCTATTAAAAATTATACAAGCAAAAAAGATCAAGACAATTAAGTAACTTCCAAAAAAACTTTTAAGAAAATGTAATAATGGCCCACTACCTGGCTCTGCATTTATATAGTTATAATAATATAGATACTGATTGTTGACTAAACTAACCTTGGGATAACTATATTAAGAGGACAAGGTAAGAAGAAATAGGAGTGGGGACATAAACAAAGCTAAAGTATCATCTAACATATCTAGAAGGCAACTGAAAATAACGAAAACAGATAAACAAGAAATACCAGAATAAGCACATTATCATGATATATGGGATTGAATAACAGAAGAAACTGCTTTAAAAAAAAAGCTCAAAGTTTTCTGTCTGGGTAACAGAATTCAGATACAGGGAGGGATAAGGCAAAGGATTGCTGTTCTTCACCAATGAAACTTTTGACATTAACTAATCTTTTTTAGAAGCATAAAACAATTTTTAAAGATGAAAAACAGCTATCAAAAATTTTTTATTCTGAAAGCCTGTCAATTTTGTCTACTCCTAGGGAAAAATATTAGTAATTTATGCCTGACTACTGCTTAGCTGAAGCACATTTAATAAGGCTATATATGCAGGATTCAATGCTAAGGATTCAGTCATAAGACATTTGTGAGACTGAGCATAAACATAAGAAAATAAAACAACATAAAAATTTCTTCTATAAAAAGATTGTACTTTACAGAAATACAGAAAACACTCCTGTGCCTGAGTTTTTTATACGGTTTATTTTTAGTACAATAAAATTCACAGTATGGTAATTTAAAACTAGGTGTGACTTTTCTTTAAAAAAAATTGTAGTCTATTATTCTAATTCTGCCTTTCATTCATGTTTAGTATTAAAAATGCTAAATAAAGACAAATTCAGAGGGAGACTGGAAGAAAGTGATCACAGTTTCAGGACAGAATCATAGTGAAGTTTTATTAGGCTTTTTGAAAGCATACTTTTTTTCAAAGAATATATATATTTTGGGAAAGCCTTTTTCTAAAATAAAAGATGAGTTATTGAATGATACAGATGACATATAAAATATAAGCAGGTACCTTTTTAATCATATGTAGGTATTTCCAAGGCAACACAACCTCAAATCACTATATCCTTATATAAGATGAAAATTAAAAATGCCTTAGTGACAAACAGCCAAGCAGCATCGTTCAAATCTGTCTAGCCAGAAGTTAATGCAACATGGCAGTAAAAGAGGACCTCAAGTAATTTCACATTTATAAGTAATCTACTAACAAGTTACATTAATTTCAATGAAAATGATACACCGACAATAGGATTATCTAATACTACATACAGTCATTTCAAAAGTAGGGAAAGAGATGGAGGAAAAATTAACCATATTGGAACAATACTTAAGATTTGATATTAACTAATTCTTTTAACCATGTAAAACCATTTTTAAAGAGGAAAAACATCCACCAAAAGTTTATGATCCTGAAAGCTTGTCAACTGTGTTCACTCCTAGGGAAAAACATTAGTAATTATGTCTTACCAAGGATTATATTTTAGTATTATGTAAAAGACATAAACATAATAGACTGATTTAATAATTAGTCAATTATTCATTGACTAATATCTGTAAGAAACAGAAATCTGATAGTTTTAATGGCTTTATGCTCTTCCACCCAGACTGCAAACCTGTGTGTATCCTTTTAAACCATCTGTTCAGCACTGATGCCTAACAACCACATGTGCTCATGTTTTTTTAGTATGCTACTCTAAAACTAGTTGAATAGTTTCGTTTTTGTTTTGTTTCTGCTTTTTGAGATATTCTATATGGTGATGTATAACTATATGTTTGCATGTCTCTATGAAACATTGAAATAACTATGTGATTTATGTACCTATTTTTAAATATACATATACCAGAATGTTTGCTTTATGAAAATAAGTAACTAGGTAAAATAAATCACCATTATGGATAAGCCAAGTAGAAAGGAATTTTAGCCTTGAGTATAATCAGGGAAATGAGTAGCTTTAAAAAAAGAAGTATCTCTTCACCTTAATTCCTCTCCCTTCTCACAACTCCATCATGCATAATAGCCAACAATAAAACCTAATATTAATATATTACTCCATAAATTTACCAAATATTTTCATATATATTAACTAATTTCATCATCACAGTGACTAAATAATCATTCTTGGAAAGATATGTGACATGAAATTACCACAGAGATTACAGACAGCCCCCTTCATGTACTCATTCTCATTATTTTAGGCATAGTAAGCTTTCTCTTAAAAAGATGAAGAAATATATATGATACTTTCTAGCTAGCCCTCATTTAAAAATGGCAAGCTTAAGCTAGCAATGCAGCATGCTATTAACTGATTTAATCAACAGAACTAATGCTTTGATCTAAAAATTTTAATTGGACACAGAAACAATCAAAATCCAATATTACACATATTCAATCTAGGTTTTAACCACATTGGATAAGATGGATGAAGACCTAACTTTTACTTCTTAGAAAAGGACAGATTTCAACACAAGCCATTCAAAAATTAGGCCACCAGTTTTCTAAACTTTGGATCTCAAGAACCCCTTTTCAAATCTTAAAAAATTACTGAAAATCCCAAAAGGATTTTGTGTATGTGGATCATTTCTATCTTTATTTACTGTACTAGAAATTAAAATTAAAAATTGTAAAGATACTAACTCATCTAAAAATAACAAATTCATTGTACGTTAACAAAGAAAAAAGCATTTTTTATGATTAATAACTGTATTTTCCAAATCAGAAAAAATTTATTGAGGAGGGACATTATTTTACAGTTTTATAAATCTCTTTAATGTCTGGTTTAATAGAAGCCAGTTGGGTTCTTAATGCTGTCTCTGCTTTCCATGTGTTGTGACATGTTTTGGTTGAGGGACATGAAGAAAATCTAGTCTCATGTAAATACATAATTAGAAAAAGAAAGTATTTTAATAACTTTTTCAGATTAATTCTTGATATTCTTCTTTGCTATTACCAAAATTCAGTAAGCGGTCTATCTTCAAGATTTGTAACACTGCAGAACCTTATCAATGAACTTTTCTTATTATGTTACATATTAAAATCTACTGACCATCTACCTATTTTAGCATATTGAATGGATCTTTTACATTTCCATGATTTTTTAACAACATAACGTTGGTCATTTAGAAAATACTGGTTCATTGAGTTACAAAGATCTTATAAATGTTGGCACATTTTGTTATTCAACATCCAAAAAAAAGGTTACATTCATTACTCTCACCTCTAATCTCATTAAACAATACTTTAAACATTGAGAAGCTGCTAAACTCATGTTAGTAGAAACAAGTTTTCTATAATTCTAATCTTTGTTTGGAAGCTTAAATTTTATCATTGACAACAAACACTACCAATTGTTTCCTTGAAACCAAGGCTCATTTTGCTCATTTTCGAGAAAATATCTGCCTAATATTCAAGTCTGAATTCTTCCAAGTAAAAATAGCATTCCACAAAATAGGGCCAGCAGTTTCACCAAGAGCTGCTTTTGCACAACCAGTGCTTAAACAACAAGGAAAAAAACATAAATTACATCTTAGTATCATTATAAAAATAATTCTGGCCTCACAAACATCACCCTCCAAGGGTCTCTGGGCACTCCCTCCCCTCAATTACAGAGGTCTATTGCTCTCCCTGAAAGAAGCACTGAATTAAATCAATCCTTGTTGTTCATATGGAGACATGAGGACTTGATATTATGGTAATTTTCATAAAGGATCCTCCATTTATATGGTGGTCAACCATAAAGCCAGTGACTAATTAGTTTTCATCACTATTCTAGGGCAATATTTACTCCAGATTCAGTCAGACCTAGGGACTCAAGAAATTCCACAAATTGGGCTGATGTGGAGTTAGGTGTTTCTCTTTTTTCAGCAACAGACAACTACTATGGCTTTCAATTCCATGCTATTAGTTCAATAGAGCTCAGACTCTTAACCTGAAGTCCACAAACCCTCCTACAGTAATTTTAAATTGTTGATTAATTATTGGTGGCAGGAATCACTGCCATTGTTTGAATAATGCCCTCTAAAAAGATGATAAACTTTTTTTTGTTATTCCCTATTTATCCGCATATTTTTTCATCATCACGATCATTTCTTAGAACATTTGTATCAATTCAGAAAAAGAAATAAAAAGAAAACAGAAAAAAATTCATACATACCATATCCCTTACCCCTCCCTTTCATTGATCGCTAGCATTTCAATCTACTAAATTTATTTTAACATTTGTTCCCCCTATTATTTATTTATAATCCATATGTTTTACTTGTCTATCGATAAGGTAGATAAAAGGAGCATCAGACACAGGATTTTCACAATCACACAGTCACATTGTGAAAGCTATAAGGATGATATACTTTTAAAACATTTTCTAAAGTACAATCTCCTGAATTAAGGAACTAAAATAACTATATACAGTCACAGAAATAAAACTCAAGTAAGAAGTTTTTAACTGGATAAGAAAATGTTTTCTCTTTTTTCACCATCAATTTCTCATATGTGTGTGTGTGTGTGTGTGTATATATACTTGAAGAATATGAATTCTATTAAATAACAGGGAATAAGATTACCACAAAGTACTTCAAAAAGATCCTCACTAACTGCATTAGAAGGCCAACAATTAAAGGCAAAATAAAAGATACTTATTACAAAAGCACTAGTAGGAACACAGAAATCCAGAAAGAAATACAATAAAAAAGAGGGAAAACAGAAGAGGAAAAATAGCCTCACATACAAACAACACAGTATTGAAAAGATACCAACTGAAAACTCAGGAAAGGCACACAAATAAGTAACTATTAATAGACAAGTTAAAGAGATTTACAGCATGGTCTACAAATTACCCAGGAGGAATAAATTGTATGGGAAACTTCTAATTTATAAAATAGGTCACTAGTTTTTAAAAGACAGAGGAACAAATGACCTTAGATTTTAGACTATTTTGAAAGTAGCTGTGAGCAGCAAAGTTGATGAATAATGGAATATTCAAAGAAAAAAGTCAAACATTGAATAAATACTAGACCTAAAAGAAAATCTTAATATCAATCACTGAACCAAATTTCTCCATTGTAGAATTTTTTTAAAAAAATGTTTTTTAAATCTCCAGAGACTTATTCAAATAAAACCAGGATTTTCTTTCACAGTAAATTCATCAACAGATTATGGCCTTCAGAATAATGTATACAACAGAACTAAATGAGTATCTTTAGATAATAAAAAAAAAAGTATTGAGAACAGCACTGCCCTAACTCTGAAATACTACTTTGAGCCCTTTCTTTTAGCACAAACTGTGAGCCCCCACAAGTAATAGAAGTATGATACAAAACTGCTAAATTTTAAGTGTGGTAAACTTAGTGGGTCTTAGTTTGTTTGCCAAGATACTATGACAAATACCATACAACAGACTGTGGCTTAACAACAGGAATTTATCGGATTATAGTTTTAGAAGCTAGAGGCTTATTTCCTCCCAATGTCAGTGACATTCTAGTTGGCCAGTAATCCTTGGATTCCTAAACTTCCCCATGTCCTCTCCTTTCTCTTTTGAGTACCTGCTGATTTCCAGCTTCTCCTTGTGACCTTTTCTGATTCTGGCTTCCCACTTCTTTGGGTTTGCTAAAGCTGCCTAGAATGCAACATACCAGAAATGGGTTGGCTTTTACAATGGGGATTTATTAGCTTGCAAATACACAGTCCATGAAAATGTCCAAATTAAGGCATTAGTATAGCAGGAGGATACATTTTCTGAAGAAAGGTTGCCAGCATCTGGGACACCTTTGTCATATGGGAAGGTACATGGCCAGTGCCTGTTGCCCCTCTTTCCCAGATCTCAACGCCTTTATCTTCTGGCTTCAATTGCCTTCTCTCTCAGCTCCTCTGGGGGCTTTTTTTTTTCTCTCTCTCTCCTTTCTGGGGGCTTTTTCTCTAAGCTCTCTCCAAACTTCTCTGGGTGTTTCTCTCTGAGCTCTCTTCACTTTTTCTGTCTTTCATCCTCTCATAAAGAACTCCAGTAAAGGATTAGGACCCACCTTAAATGGGTTGGGTTACATCTCAATTGAAATAACCTAACCTAAAGGTCCCACCCACTACAGGTCTACACCCACAGGAACAGATTAAAAGAACATGGCATTTTCAGTGGTATGTAACAGCTTCAAATCAGCATACAAATTAAGACCCAAACCCATTCAGTTAGACCACACCTTAATTAAAAATATCATCTTCAAAAGATCCTATTTATAATGTATTCATATCTACAAGAATACAGTTTAAGATCAAGAACATATCTAATTTGGGGTATATAATTCAATCTACCATAATCAGTTAAAATGAAATTTAATTTCACAGAATTTTAAGTCTTCCAAATATATTATATCCTATATAAGTAGACTTTAAAGTATAATAGCCAAAAAAAAATTTGTAATAACACAACCTCAATGTTATTTCACTAAATAAATTTGAAAGTGAAATAGGGGCTTTTCAACACTAAGATTTGAAGAGCACAAATACACAGCTATTAAAATTTTTCATGCAAAGTTGAGTATCTCCACTTCACATTATCCCTACAAATATGTATTTTTAAATTATCTGCTCAGCTATAACCTTGGCATCATCTTGCCTGTCTTTCACAACTACAACTAGAGTTCCATAAATTCTTTTGCAATATTTCTCAAATTTGCCCACCACCACAAGCTTAGAAGACAACCATCACTATCTACCTATCCTCCTTACTTGTCCCTGCCTATTTCCTGCCCTTGCTTCAAGCACGACTACAATGTAAGGTCCATAAGGGTAGGGGTTTGGTTCACTGATGTATTTTCAGAATTTACAATAGTGTACATAGTATATGCTCAATAAATACTGGATGAACAAATGAATTCCATACTCAACCTAGTCTGCAAAAAATTGCCAAAGTGATATTCCTAAAATACTTTTAATGCCCTCATAAATAATTTAAATTTCCTCTCCAATGCCTGCCATATGCAGTTTAAATTAAACTAGTTAATTTTCAAGTTGCACAAAATCTGGCCTACTCTACCTAAGGCAACTTTATATCCCACTACTACTCAATGTGGATTCTTTACTAAGGATAGTGTTTTAGTTTTTTAGGCTGCTCAAGCAAATACCATGAAATGGGTTGGTTTAAACAATGGAAATGTATTAGTTTACAGTTTTGAGACTGGCAGAAAGTCCAAATCAAGCCATCGTCAAGGTGATATTTTCTCTCCGATGACTATGGCTTTCTGGGGGTGGCTGCCAGCAATCCCTGGCTCCTCTATAACAAGCCAAAGCACATGATGGTGTTTCCTGGACTCTGCCTTCTCTTCCAAGTTCCACTGATATAGCTTCTTGCTTCCTTTCTCTATTCCAGTTTCATACCACTTATGAAGGACTCCAGTAACAGGATTAAGACCTATCCTGATTGAAGCGGGTCACACTTTAACTGAAATAGCCTCATCAAAAGGTCCTAATTAACAATGGATTCATATCCACAAGAAAGGATTAAATTTAAAAACATGTTTTTCTGGGCTACATACAGCTTTAAACTACCCTAGATAGTGTCCTTAACCCTCTCAAATAACACACACACTGCTTTTTTTCCAAAACTGCTTTTCTAGCCTGAAATATCCTCTTGTCTATAGCTACCCAAGTCCAACCATCTTCTTCAAGAGATAAATCAAATCTAACTTTTCCACATGTAAGTTTCTGTGATTATCTATACCTCCAAAGGCAGAACAAAACTTCTAAATAGTTGGCTTCCTATACTAACCTCCTTCCCCAAAACATACACACAAACAATCCCCCACACATAAACACTCACTCACTTAGAAGAAACATAAAAAAAAACAGACAAATTTTTAAGTAATAAATGAACAAACTTATAACCAGAAATTTGCTCTCGAATATCTGCATACATTCAAATAAAAATGACAGCACATCTACCATTCATTAGACTCATCTTAGTCAGTATATGCTGTCAATACTTAACACAAATAGTTAAGTTTAAAACAATAAAATGAGATACTTCTACAATATCCTGAATCATCACATGTATATTTCTAATTTACTAAAATGAAAATTTATTCTAATCCATTCAGAAAGATTTTAAACAAAAAGCTGGAAAAAAGTAATTCATCTTCAAATATGGGAAAATTCATACTTGAAATTCTCTCTGAATATTCAAGTTAACTGAGACCTTATTGTAGTTCATCCTTTTTTAACCAGTCCTGGTAAAAATGGATTGGTATTTTGTCTCCATTGGTCTTTCTCTACAATTTCTTATCCTCCACAATTTCATAGGTCCTTAATCAAGGGCTAGGATCCAACACCTAAAATTAAACCATGTTCCTGTTACCTCACCATAAAGGAAAAAGAAATCACCATGTTGTCAATAACAGTGCAAAATTCGATTTTTTTTTTCTAGCCTTCACAAGGAAAATAGGACATGAAGAACACACTTCAAAAAAAAAATTTCCTAGGGGTGCATGAGTCGTTCAGTGGTAGAATGCTGACTTTCCACGTCAGAGACCCAGGTTCAATTCCCAGACCACCACCCCAAAAAAAAATTTCCTGAACACTATTGATACATTTCACAAAGTTTGATTTTTAACACAAAGATTGTTAATATAAAAGTGACAAACAATTACAAGTTTTCTTCCTTTCTCATTATTACTCTTTAATTATAGTACTGTGAACATTAGCTATTTATTCTCTAATTGCCCAATTTTCTATTTTAATCCAAAATATTCATTTCTACCCTGCTGGTATTAAAGAGATTATAGCTTCTGAAGGCATCAGGAAGTTCCTTCTCAACCTCAGTTACCTTCACTCTACTCCGTTCTACCCACCCTCTAGCATAGTCTAAATCTTGGCTCTAATCACCGTTCAGAACTGCACAATCTTCAGATTTTCAAATTCTGAAAGTCTCCTCTGACCTCAATCTCCTCTCCTTTCTACCGTCCCTCATTCCTTATTGCAACCTCTAGTATGTCAGTCTACTCCTGATGGTTCTTGCTTTCCTCCCAACTTTAAATGCTCCTATTCTATTCATTTTAACCACACACTTAAGGATTTCTAGTATGTTATCTTCCACCCCATATCTACTAACCAAAGCTTCAAATCTGAATAAACCCTATGTATCTGTTCGTCAGCTTTTACTCAACCATGCTAATTTGCTACATTATAAATGTGTGGTTTCCAAATCTCAAATAAACCATCAATGCTGCATGACAATATTTGTATTCATCTTTAACTGATTCCCTTTATCATTTCCTCCCAGCAGCCTTGCAAAATTTTTCCACTTTTGTCAAATCTTCCAGCCTTTTAAATACTGTTGTTTCCTAGAATCTGTCACTGACTCTCTTCTGTCTGTATTCTTTCTAATGCCCATGTCCTTAAATTCTATTACAAACTTAAGTTAATTCCTCTAGCTCTCTTCTAGACCTTCCTCTTGAGTTCAGACCTGTCCATAAGACATACCCCAATGTTCACTCTACGTTCCAAATTGAACTAATAACTTATTTTCTACTTTTTCCCTCCTCTTAGTCTTTTATTCTCCTGTAATGTCCTACTGATTAAAGGCACTGTCATCCACTCTTTATCCAAGTAAAAAACTTGGTAGTTATCCAAACTCATGTCTCTCACCCATCCTCCATGAAGCTGGTAACCAAGTTAATTCACAATTGAAAGATTTTTTTTAATACATAAATCTAGTTTCTTAAAGTTACTTTCTCAAACTGGGTTCATGGACTCCTAAGATATCTATAGACCGATCCCCAGATGTCCTTGATAATTCTGTTTCTTTAAAAGGTGTCATTATCCTATCTACTTGAAAAGCAGTATAGGGTTATTATGGGAAATCACAGATGAAACAATCTGTATTTCAATTGTGAATTATCGCCACGAGAAAATTTTGTCATAATTACCTCTGGGGAAAAATTTACATTATTGAAATGAAAACACAAAAAATGAAATTCCTACAATAATCACAGACCTCCCAAGATTATCTGCAGCCAATGAATAGTGAGAAACACTACTCTACGGAAAAAATTCAATAGCCTTAGCATGGTTTCCCAGGTCTGTCCTCCAGAGGGTAGACTATGCTACACATGTGTACACCACACCCTTGGGCCAAGGAGCAGCTGTTTGGGGGACAGAGTACCAAAGCTTGGACCTTGGTGATGCTGGGATATCCAGCAAAGACATCTACAGACAGCAAAGAACTGGGGGAGAGGGTTGGACTAACACATTCTGGAGTGAAACTGAGTTTATAAATTCGAAGTTACACAAAATTCTAAATCTGAACTTTCCTTTCAAGTCATTATGAAGATATACTTATCAAGATAAAAGGACAGAATGTGTAAACAATTCGTTAGCCTGGTTTATAACCTTTACATATTTAAAGTTACTGGAAACCAAACTGTCAATATTGCTTATTTCTAATACCATAGAAAACCATTTACCATGACATGAAGTTCTTACCACCTCACCTCAAGGGAGACATAATATAGGTAAGGAAAATACTCAGTTAAGGTAATGAAACAAATAAGGGGACAGATAACAAAAGAAAAGGAGAAAAGGAAGTAAGACGAACTTTGAAAGCCAAACAAACTAAACTCTCCAATACTAAAACTAGAGGGTTGTAGTAATTAATTATAGAATGGCTTCATTCATTCCTTTACCATTTATTAAGAACTTACTAAATGCCAGGAATTATGCTAAGTACTGGTGATGTGTAAGACAAAAATCTCTAGCCTCAAGCTAACAATCTAGTAGGGGTAGTAGCACTTTAACAATTTGGTAAAAATGTGATTCTTGGGGAGAGAGCAAGTAATTCTGCCAACATACTTCACAGGGTGTTAAAAGATGAGTAGTGGGCAGGCCACGGTGGCTCAGCAGGCAGAGTTCTTGCCTGCCATGCCAGAGACCTGGGTTCCATTTCCTGTGCCTGTCTGTGTAAAAAAAAAAAAAAAAAAAAAAAAGATGAATAGGAATTTGCAAAGCAAAGAAAGGAGGAAGTGCAGTCTAGGGGAAAATACTTATGAATAAGGATATCAAAGGCTAACATGTATTGAATACTTAATATATGCTAGGCATTGTACACAAATTATCCTATTTGATTTTCATAATAACCCTGTTAATTCTCTTTTTATCCCCGGTTTCTAAGTGAGGTAATTGAGAGGTTACAACCAGCACTGGAAATAGAGTGGTCTACAAAACAGAAAGATACTGCCCCTGTCTTAGTAGAGATTATGTCTAATCTTATCACCTCCCCAACCTCCTGCAATAGAACAAACATTAAGCCTCCCATTTTACAGATGGAGAAACTAAGATTTGGAGTAAATTGTTAAGTAAACTGTTTAAGGTCACACACATCTAATAAGCAGCACAGTTAGCTAACTGAACCAAAGTTTGTTTGACACAAAGGCCAAATTCATTCCACTTTACTCCATACCGTATTCATTCATTCATACATTCATCAGAAGTCTATCAAGACTTACTGCATGTCAAGCACTATTTTAAGAAGACAGAGATGAAAGATGTAGCCCCTGGCTTCAAGAAACTTACAAGCTAGTCAGCAGAGACAATCCAAATAAGAACTGCAAAACACTGAGATAGATACTACTACCAAAGTACACATATGGTCCTAAAGCATAAGAAGGAGTACTCAGGCTAGGATGAGCCAAAGAATCACAGAGGAGCAATTTTGAAGGGTAAGTAGGAGTCACTTAAACAAAGCAATATAGCAAAGAGGTGGGAATGTACTCCAGGGAAGGGAGGAGTGAAAGAAATGCAGAGATATGAGAACAAAGCTTTGTTTTATAAACTACAAGTTCGCTCAATCTTAGGCAATGCACTGAGAAATGGTATCATGCAAAAGTGAGTTAGAGCAGCTGGTAGCAGATCACAAATGGTCTGGACCTTTAAGTAAAGTGCTCATTCCAAAGGCAGTGGAAAGCTATTGAAGCACTTTAAAGAGGAGTGACATGATATAACCTGTGTTTCTGATGTTTCATATGACCACAGATGGTAAGACAATTTGAAAAAGGGCAAGCCCATAGGTAAGACCAGTCAGGGAATAACGTATTAAACCAAAAGTCAGGAACACAACTGAGAAATATTTAGGCAGCAAATCAATAGAATTTAGTAAGTTAGCAACTCTAACTATATTGTGGGTGTTTTTTAAAAGTTGCAATAAATAAAAACAAAAACTATGCCAAATGAGAAATCTGAATAAGCCATACTTGGTAAGAAAGCCTATATATTCATAGGTCATTTTAGGGATATTACAGAGGCACAGAGTTAGCCCAATCTACTTTTGAAATCTTCAGCACTGACAGGACAAAGGAACATTTCTCAGTCAACTTCCTCTATTAGATAAATGGCTTCTCTGAGTGCACTTTCAGGAACTATTTAAGCAGAAGTTAGATGACCATGTGTCAAGGATTTAATTAAAAATTAAAAAGAATTTTCATAGTTAAACTCAAGATTCCAAAAGAAGAAAACCATAACAAGTATATCACAATTACTAACTAATCCAAGCACAGATTTCTATAGGTATCTGATGGGGTTGAATTATAAAGCATAATTCCAAATATTATTTGCATACTATTAACAATTATCTCAGTATTTAAAACAGTAAGATCCATATTTCTAACTGTTTTAGGTAATATGATTAGTACACTTTTTAATCACTTGGATTATGAAATTAACTACAATGTCACAAATTCCTTAAAAACCCACACTACTTTTTTGATTTCAGAATTGAATGCCTACTAAAACAGAAAAATTATTATTTCTACTTCACTATCACCAAGCCGTATGTCTAACAACTGCACTGAGAAAAAAAGATTTCATTTGCTTGAAGTTGGAAAATGCCCTGCAGCATTCAGAAGAGCTGAACCATCATTCCAGATCTCTAAATAGTTTCCCTTTCCCATTAGTTAAAAGAAGACTAATGCCATGTCACAAGCCCTTAATGAGATTCTTTGATTCAAGGAGCTGCTTAATGAAATTCGGGATTCATCTCTGAATTCAGTGAATACCAAGTCAGAAACAGACTCAGATATTATAAAGCAGAGTCAGTAAACAGTGTCAAGAAGAAGCCCAACTCTTTACTTTCAGATTCTGGACCAAAAGGGTAATACTGATCACTAAATTAATTGATATTCTTATTCTTAATAACACTTCACATGAAAAAAAATTCTATAGAAAAGCTCCATAACAAAATTTTGTGTCAATTCTGAAAGTAGTAGTATAAGACTAGCAGGGCAAAAAAAAAAAAAAAATGTAATAAAAAGTATATAAATAGATTTTCATTTCTGGCCATAGTGGAGTAAGAGGGATCCTCCTACATGAAACAATTGGAAAGAAAAAGACAATATATGAATATTTTTCAAGACAGTGGACATCAGACAACACAGGACAGTATTCCCTGTTAGATGGAAACAAACAAGGTGAGCCTTACAATTGCTCCGGTTTACTGGCTTGAAAGAGTTTCCAGGCCACAGACAGGGAGGGGAAATCCAGACAGAGTACAGTCCTCTCCTTGAGCTGAAAAGGCAGAACTGAGTGGGAAGGGCTACAGTATGCAAGGCAGAGTACCTCCGAGTAGAGAACTACATAGAGAAAGATCCAGAGATTTCCAGATGGTATCCTTTGGGTCTTCAACTGAGTACTTATAAGTATACAAGTGTGAGGTAACTATCCAAGGACTGGGAAAGAACCATCAAAAAGGATTTGAGGAACAACACACAGAGCTAACCCAGGGCCGGAAATAGTTCCTGTTTCCACCTGCCAGAGTACTTAGAAGGGTTCTGCCTCAAAAGCAAGACAAAACTAGCCCCAAACTTAACACTGTCCTGGTATTGTCCAACAAAACCAAAAAGAACGAAAAAGCTCAAACTGTTTCCAAGTAAATTAATTAACTGCATCCTAGAACAAAACTCAAGAATATTTACAGGAATACAAAAATATACAGGACCCAACAACAATGTAAAGTTTCAAATGCCTGGCATCTAATAAAAAATTATCAGATATGCAAAGCAGGAAAACACAATCCATAATAGGAAAAATCAATCAATTTAAACTGACCCAGAAATGACACAGATGTAGAATGCATAGACAAGGACATTAACCCAGTTATTATAATTGTATTTCAGATGTTCAAGAAGTTAAAGGAAAGATAGAGTATGGAAGACACAAAAAAGACTGAATTTCTAGAGATAAAACCGTAATGTCTGAAACCAAAAATAGGTTGGATGGGATTAACAATGGCAGATTAAATACTGGAAAAGAGAAAATTAATGAACTTGAAGAAACAGTAACAGAACATGAAGATACAGCAAAAGATTACCCAAAATGAAAAAAAAAAAAACTGAAAAAATTTGATCAGAGCATCAGTGAGCTTTTAGACAACACCAAGCAGCTTAATATACATGCATCTAGAGTCCTCAAAGAGTGGAAGGGGCCAAAAAAATAGTATTTGAAGAAATGGCCAAAGAATCACAAATCTGATAAAATGTACAAACCAATAGATCTAAGAGGCTCAACAAACTCCACGCACAAGAAACAAGAAGAAAAACATATAAACAGCTTCATTTTAAAAGGATTTTCACTTACATATTCTATAACCGAATGTAATTTAGAGTACAGATTTCCAACCAACACTCTAAGAAAATGTATTAAATCAAATATTATTAGTAAAGTTCTTCACTAAAATCCTAAATGATTTTATATAAAACAAAACATAACTTTTAAAAACATGTATATTTTGTTACCATATCAGTAAATAATTCATTAAATTTGTGGTGATCATATCTGAACAAATTATTCACACACTCAAAAGTAGAAATGTAGTTTTACTTTTTTCTTATTTTTTTCCCCTTTAATTAATATAGGTCATTCAGAGCAGAATTAGGACATTGAAAAAACATAAAAGAAACTGAGAGGTGGAACTGAAAACACAGAAGTAGATTTGAGATTTGGGAAGGAGCTAGTGCTCTCAAAAATACAACTCAGCAACCACTGTTATTTACAAAATATACATTTTTTAAAAAGTAAAAAATTGTACTAAAAGTGGAAAACAAGCTAAAATGCCTGTTTTTAGAACCACTGCTAACTATTCAGGACTCAAAATATCTAAATATATTTTGAAAAAAAGAATCATTCAAATAAAAAACATTAAAGTGGAAAACTTAAGTAATATATTTTCCTATTTTTGTGAGCACATCTATTTTTTAGTGTTCAGCACACAACTTCAAAATTTGGGGTTTAAAAACAGTCAAGTGAAGAGGAACAGAGGACAAGGTCTGAGTATCTACTGTAGTGGCTACCCTTCCCATGCTGTGTTTTCCCCAAAACAGAGGTCAATTTCATTGTTATACCATCTTGTTTAAGAAACAGTACGAAAGTTCAAAGAAAAAAAAAAAACAGTTCCATGGGACAGCAGCCAAAAATATTTACTATTCCTGGAAAGAATTAATTTTTACATTCCTCTTTTCTTTCTTAGGGAATAAAAATATATACACATTTAAATAACATATACATTTCCTCAAATTTATTTATACAAATAAAATGCTTTGGAAAGTAGACAGTAGTATAATATTTCCAAATAATACATGAAAACAACATACAAATCTCTTTGGGCATAGACTTAGAGGGTATCACTCGAACAGTTATTTACAGATTTGACTTCTGCCCTCCATTAAACAGAAAAATCTAAACACAAATATTTTCCAATAAAATAAAGAATTGAAATTTTACACATAATATCATTAGAGCAAAGCAGCATAACTTATTCTTTAGCAAAAAATATTTACGAATAAAGCACTAAAAGCTCAACATATATAAAGATAATTTTGAAATCAGAAGTTCCAAATGATTCACAATCAGATTTTATTCAGGAGAAACAATGCTAAATATACACTATTTTGAGTGTATCAGTAATATTCAGAATTTGATAACCTATACTGAAGTACTAAGAATTCATACATGTTACAATACCTAAAATAACGAAAATGGACTTTTCATTTCACTGATCCAGTTATCAATATTTCAATATTAGATTCTCATCTCAAAAACAATTTCCTACTTAATGCAAATCCAATATTATAAATTATAAAAGTCAAAGATTTGCCTACTGAATCATCTGTCATCAAGACTTCAGTTACCCACATTTCAAACCTCTAAGAATATCTTAAAATTACCACCAAAATATTAAACAGTGTAATAACAAACAAATCATTAACCAGACTAGTTTTAACAGGCATTTAAATTACTTGCTACAGCAACAGTTCTCCTTACCAATCAGAACTATTGTTTAAAATTCTCTCTTCTGAAATCTATTACTTCACCAGTTTCAAATTTGAGCCATTTATTTTTAGACACAAAGGTTGATAAACATTTCTGCATCAAATGCACATAACTGCACAGGAAAGACTTTTTTCCCTTTAGAAAACTAGATTCCCCTCCTTCATACTCTTTCTTTTTTTAACCAAATCATCAAAGAGGACACAATCTGGTTTGAATTTCACATCACTAAAGACAATAAATGACAATACACGGTACGCAGAATGAAAAATTCAAATTCCACAATTGTTAACAGGTATAATTACTGGGCTGTGATAAATGGGCTAGACATGTAAGATTATCACTCTTTTCAAGGTCCAATTCTTGAACCACCTGGACTTCTCTAGCCAAAAAAAAAAAAAAAAGTGGGGGCGCTGGGGAGGTTTTGAAGACATAGTCTCTAGGCTGTTTTTTTTAAGAATGAAACTTATCTGGAAAAGAAATTTTAAAAACTTACATTTGAAGCATGACCTGGTTCAAGAATACCCCATCCACCAAAGCCACATATTCGTCCAGGTTGGTCCCATTTCCTGCAGCCAGAGGTCCAAACGTTTTAACCTAGAACAGAGAGATCATCTCGACACGAACGCCCACCTCCATCTCTGCGGCCACAAATAATGCAGCAAAATATAGAAGAAAGGACACTCCACTTACCCAAGTGACCAAGGGACTGGTCATGAACTGCTCCAGGAGGGGAGTAAAAATTTCGTTCTCCATTTTATAGATTATGTATTTGAAATAAGGAACGACCACAAAGATACGCTCAGGGAACTGGCCACTAAACGTTGAAGAAGTAGAAATCAATGAAAGTCCATTTCCGCTTGGGAGGAAAACCCCATTGTGGAGGGGGTAAAGCTCTCCCTCCTCAAAAAACAACCCAGAGGAAAACGGGCCGAAAGCACGAGAAGTGGCTTCGACAGCCGCCACGAATGGCAGGCTACGCTGGAAATGTCTGTACCGGGCGAAGAGGGGCAGAGAAAAGGCATCTGGAGGAGGAAGGGAAAGGTGGCTGGAGCAGCCAGACAAAAAGCCCGTCAAGGTAGCCCAGCTCCTGCAGACGAGCAAAACTACCCCCAGTGATTTAACACCAACGTGGGCTAAATGAAATACCACGTTAAGGATTTCAAGTGGCCCCCAGGCTCGACCTCCGCGTTGCGCTCAACACTTTCCACCCACCAGTGGTACCGAGCCGCCTGGAGCCGCTTAAACCCGCGGAGCCTCCCTGGCCCCAGACCCTCACCACCGACAGGCAGGACTCGCCCCTTCCCCCCGGGCAGACACCATCTCTCCGCCGCACTCCCGCCGACCCCACAAGCCTCGCCTTCAGCCCCCTTCCCCTCCTGGGGGGGGTTGGGGGCTTGAATGGGGTTCCCTAACCCCACAGCTTCCTGAGTCTTGCCAGCCTTTTCAGTCCACTCTGGGATGCTCTGGCACAAAACCACCACCGCGACGCAGCCTCCTCCTCCGCCCTCTCTGGAGGAGCCGGAGTAACGGCCAAAGAACCGCAGTGCCGCATCACACCCACCCCTCGCTTTCCAACCAGTGCCACGAGCCCACCGTCAAAGGGAGCGCGCTGACTCCCTCCGCGCTGATATCCTTCCGCCAACTCCCCGCCCCTCTCACGCTGCTGCCTCTGGATTGTGGGAGAAGAAAACCGCTGCATGAGCGCGCTCCCAAGCGGGCGCGCCCCCGGGCTGGTCTCGCCGCCGCCCAAATCCTGGCGGCGGGCGCAGGCGCAGGCGCGCGCTCCCTGCAGCTGCTGCGGTGGCTGACGCCTAGCTCGCGCCCAGGACGGTTGCCAGTGCCGGGCGTGGGGTGGGGGTGGTCGTGGGGGGATGGGGGGGTGGGGGGCGAGGTGAGGGAAGGCAGAGGAAGGGGTCTGTCTGCTCGCTGGCTCATGCCTAATTATGGTTTATTTCCTCCCTGCGTGCTTTCTTTGATGTGTGAAAAAAAGAGAACGAAATCCTTTTTTTAAGCGTTAGGGATGCAGACAACCTTTTTCAGACAGTTCGATCTGTTAAGCTCGTTTTTCCAGCAAAATAAGAATAGCAAAGCTCCTCACTGCAGCAAATGGTAAAAGAACTTGAGCCACAAACTTGGTTCACTTTTTTCCCTCTTTTTTTTTTCTTAAATCCAGCAGCTAAAGCATGATTTTTCCTCAAAGTTGCATGTGAAATGTAGTAGAATTTTAAATTACCAACGCTCTCTTTCAATGTGTTGGTACTCCCTGACTGAAGCGAACATGATTCAGACATTGCTTGACTGTTTGGCCATTGAAAAAAAAATCCAAACAAAATCAAAAGCTACTGAGAGGAAACATTTGGAAGTCTTCCAAGCTGGGTGACAAATAAACATTACATATTTAGTCATAAATTTCTATCTGTGCACAACTGGCGCTGTCATACTTTTAACAGTTCCCCAGCAAAATAAAGCGTTACCTCTCATTTTGGGGTGGGGGAGATGGAATAAAGACCTTTTCTCTGGAATAAAATAGGATATATTTGATTCCTGGCCCATACACTCCTCCCCCCCCCAAAAAAAAATTCAACAAATGGTGCTGCAATAACGAGACAGTCACATGGAAAAGGAATGAAATGTGACCCCAACCATACAGAATACAAAAAAAAAGAATGATCTTTTGAGAAGATAATAAAGAATTATCGTTTTACAATGTGTGCAGTTTATATTTACATAAACATCTATTTTGAGATGCTAATGTGACGTTTTTAATTAGTAATTTTTGAGGGGTCATAAAATACTGAATTAAGAAACAGTACAATTGCTTAATTAAGTAGGCAAGAGCCCTGGCTCTGTGCATTTCTGCCTGGTTCAAATCTTGGCTCCAGTACTAAGCTGTTGAACCTAGGCAAGTTACTGCACTTTCTTGTGCTTCATTATCTTCACCTATAAAGCAGGAATAATAATAGGTTAAATGAGCGTCACCTTAATGTAAATGTTCAATACATATTTTTGATGTTATTTTTGTCATTACTTCCCCCACATGAAGAATCTTTAGAGAAAAACTCGAAATGTAACCTCTCCCACCTCCCTTCAAATACAGAAAAAGGGATCTTGCTTTGGGAAGTGAAGAAATAAACATCATTCCAAAATCATCATAATTAAAGTTAGGATGCATTAGACAATTACATATGGCACTTTGCTAGGTGGTGTACAGAGTAACTCCTTACATTTGCCCTTACCATTGCCTCAGGTCATCCTGGTTGCTAGCAATTCTTTTCCTTCTGCTCTTTCTTAATCACATTCCTTTATTTAGCGTGTGAAATGCCAGAGACAGAGAGCAGGAACCAAGAAGGAAACATTACTTTCAGGAGGAACCCAATACTTGTCATGTCCACTTTCCTTTGTAGTCCCTCAGGAGTTTGGCAAAAGCAAGAAGGAATTGTTCATGCCTAAACTGGTGTTTATCCTAAGACAGACTAACCTGCTTTATTTATTGATGAAAAACCCATAAAGTATTAATACCAAGTACAACAGGTTAAGGGCATTTTCAGTAGTAGTTTCTGAAGGATTAGCACAGGAGCTGCACATTTAAATAGCATAATTTACCCAGTTTACATGTAGTACCCACCCCTCTCAGAAATCTGGATTCTCCTCTAAAACCAGATGGCCCCAGATGCTTCCTGATCTATCTTTAGGTTTTATACACACACACACACACACACACACACACACTCCACAAAGACACATGAGGAGTTAATTGTAAAAACAGGAAGCTTTAGATCAGACTGAGATCTGCAGGAACTTATTTGAAAACCTACCAATTCACAATTCTCTAGTTTAACAACAGCCTTAGAAATGCTTTATAATATCTCAAGAGTACAATCAGGAAATTTCTCTGTCTGGCAAAAGAGGGATTGTACGTTCTACACAATTTAATGATCTTTGAATTGCAACATCCTGTAAAATTAAATCCAAAAGTTTCCTGTCCTACTTTCTCTAAGGAAGAGATTTCTCAAGATTTCTTCAAGGTAATTTTATTTTGTAATTTATAGTCATTTATTTGTGTTGCATCCTTTCTTTAAATGTTAAATCCAGCAAGGAAGGACTTCGGAAAAATCATATCCATCTTGTTTGGTTCTAGGTTACTTGTCCAGCTCTCTTTATGATCAGAAGCTAAATGATTGAAATGGACCCTGGTCCCTGTCAGGCATCTCTAAAGAGAGATTCTCCCCTGTGTATTTTAATCTTGGCTCACCTTTGCAGGTTACACATACTTGGCACTACCCACAAATTGAAAGCAACTGTATCTACTCGTGTGTTAGTCCACGCTATAGGAGGTGATAAACTCACCTTAAACCAGGCTTCTCGGTGACAAAATTTTAAACTACAGATTTGCAAAGTTAACCACATCTATAAACTAGTACAGTAAAAGGTATCACAAACACAGCAACAGAATGACCCCATTGTTAATAATAGCCAAAAAGTGGGAACAACCCAAGTGTCCATCAACTGGTGAATGAAAAAATAAAATGTGGTATGGTGGAATATATTTGCCAATAAAAAAGAGTAAAGTACTGATACATGCTGTAACACGGATGAACTTGGAAAACATTATGCTTAATGGAAGAAGCTGATCATAAAGGACTACATATTGCATAATTATGTTTATATGAAATGCCCAGAATAGACAAATAAATCATAGAGACAGGAAGTAAATTGGTAGTTGAGCTACTAGGGCTACGGAGATGGGGGAAGTTCAGTGTGGGGGGGGGGTGTCAGGTGATGGCTAAGGGGTGTGAGGTTTCTTCTTAAATTGATTATGGTGATGAATACTCAACTCCTTGAATATAATAAAGGCTATTGAACTGTGCACTTTAAATGAGTGACTTGTATGATAAGTGACTATTCTAGTTTGCTAGCTGCCGGAATGCAACACACCAGAGACGGATTGGCTTTTAATAAAAGGGGATTTATTTTGTTAGTTCTTCAGAGGAAAGGCAGCTAACTTTCCACTGAGATTCTTTCTTACGTGGGAAGGCACAGGATGGT